>LYUA01001604.1:174757-191934 GCA_002093875.1 Calopteryx splendens
CTGCCTCGTGATTTTTAACCCCCGCCCCCCTTCTCCACACTGGCCAAGTTACAAAGTGGGCTTTGGGAGCCTTCGGCGGCCCTGGGGGAGGGAGAGGGGGTTGGGACTCTGGAGGTTTTATCGTACAGGAGGAAGGCGTGGGCGCGGTGTTATCGTTTTTCAACGAGCTGTTGTAAACGGAAAGAGAAGAGGAGGCATACCTTTCTCTTTCAAAAATATCGTCCACCATTGTGTGTATTATTACACTGCCG
The DNA here is from genome assembly GCA_002093875.1 of Calopteryx splendens. Lineage (NCBI taxonomy): Eukaryota > Metazoa > Arthropoda > Insecta > Odonata > Calopterygidae > Calopteryx > Calopteryx splendens. Next base: position 175,009 of record LYUA01001604.1, read on the forward strand.
CGCGTCTATGCCGATGACTTCACGCCACGGAGTTACATGAGGTGACGTGATGTTCAACTTATTATGATTATTAGTGGTAGTCTGGTAGTGGAATACCGGTCAAGGTATATTTTTGATGGATATATAGAGCCAATTCAATACTATCGTTCTTCCAGACCTTTACTGACGACACTTCACGTACCCTAGCACCCTGCACTACAACAAAACCATTCTTAAGCACCGCATATTTTCCGCCTCCCTTCATTCCGTCCGACATGCCCAATCTTTTCCTCCCCCTACCTCGCTTGCCCATCACTCCCTCCCCTCTCAATCACGGTCTTCAACATTCCACTGCCACTCGCTTACTCCCTGAATCTTTCCTTCCTGCTTGGATCTTCAAATTTCCGTTCGACTTATGGTAATCGCAAAATTGGTTCGATTGGAAATCTCGAGAACAAATTTTTGCACGTGAACCCAGTGAACGACGCCCCACGAGTGTCTGCAAATCTGCATTGGAGCATTGTAGCCTCTTAGAGGGGTCCCGCGATTCGGTCGTCGGCTTTCTTTCGGGCGTACGGGATGCAGCGTAAAAGCATCACGAGTTCACTGAGATGTTCCCCCCTGGAATATTTCCCGCCTTCCCCCTCCCACTCTTCAGCCGGCTAATGACGAGATCCCCTCTTGCACAACATTCCCGCCCGTCTTCGCTGTTTTCGTTCCTTCTTCCCTCTGGTCCGGTGCCAATAAATCTCACTATTGTTTGTTTCCCTGGGAGTTCGGGGCGTGTAAATTCCTTGGAGCGAGTTCGGAATAATATTTTAGTTTGATACTCGTTAATCTAAATCTATTTTTACGGTTTATGAAGGGTATTCCACCCCCCAGCATGGCTTTGAACTGCGCAACTAACCTTCGCCAGTTCCTTTGCAAACTTGGATTTTAAAAAATTGGTGACTCAAAGAAATTTTTCTTCTCGCAACGTCTCGGATAACATTTTAGCTGAGTCTCATCTCGACTTGAGCCAAGATTATCAGTGGCGAGGAAGGTTTTTCTTTTTTTTTTTTGGGGGTGGGCCCTGTTTTCTTCCCGAAGGGTAGGCGAAATGAATGTTGCGAAATGCTGTGCTTTTAATGAATGCTAATCGAGTACGCCGCTGTCACATGGCAGTGCATCAGAAACTGCGCGAAACAAGTGCTAAAAGCGTAATACTTATTTAAGTTTTAACGGTCGTTAGGCATTTACGTTGAATATGCTCTTCAAACAACGTTTTTAACTGAGGAATTCATTACATATACAATCTTTCGTGTGATATTGTACGTACCCTTTAGTTGCGTGTCTTTTGTAGCACATCTTTTATATTATTAATGAACTTTTCGTCTTCATTAACTGAAGTTCAAAAATTGATTTTGGCATTTATATTTCACTCTTCGGAGCGTTTTAATGCGAAAATTGTCTTTCTTTTTTTTCTCAATTTTCTCAATTTGACACCGACACCTACTCGGATCTTTCATACACGTATTTTTGGCGTAACGTACGTTTTCATTGTGGTTTGTGATCGATTCTCATGAAATAGGTATCGTATCGCTTCTGGATAGCAATAGCCGATAACGGATGAACTCGGGTGTTAATTCCTGGAATATTTTCACATTCATACCTATTTTCATTGCTCTTTCATCATGATTGATACCTAATAATCGATTTGGGGAGCCTCCTTGTTTTCGACTTTTCGGTGGCAGTGTCCATAAAGGCCGCAGAAGTAATTTTAACTGACAGTTTTGGCAGCAGTGATGAATGACCAATATATTGAAAATTCGTCTTTTTTTTCGTCGTCCTATAACAAGGAGAAAAAGCTTTTATTTTGATATTTTTTAAAATTTCTTTGTTCGGCGGCGTCGAAGAAGGCGCGGAGGCCTTGTGTTTTCTTTTTTTCTGTGTCCAAACACAAAAATCGGAATATCGGTAAATTGCTTTTCTTTCCAGCAACCTGCCAACCTGTCTCCACGTTTGCTCGCAGCCTTCGCTTCGAAGCTAATTTAAGAAAATGCTTTCTCGTTCGCCTCCCGGTGCGATGTCATGCATTTTTAATGATCGGGATGTGGCTGTTCTTAATGCCTTTGCCATTTTGACTCTCGGATTTTCAGATAGACCAATTTTTTCCTGGTGCGGACTGTTTGGTGTGTCCCCCAAAAAGTCTGCACGCACGAATGGGAAGTTTCGCAGAACCTGCTTGAGAGTTCATTTATATTTGAAGGTCAGGCGTAGAGTTGATTCGTTTGCTGTCCGTGGAAACAAAAGGCATGTTTTTTTTTGGGGGGAGGGCGGAGGGGGGTGGCCGACATATTTGTTGACTGCGAGGGGGTAATAAGAGGCACACGAAAATTCCAATTTGGGGTTGGATCAATATTGCTATGGAAGCCCATTATTATTAGCCTCTTCCCCAGAATATCGGGAAGCCTGTCCACGTAGCAGGAGAGAAGGTCGTGATGTCAGCCATCGGGTTTGGAGTGGTCAGGAGGAACAGATTGACAGTAAAAGTTGTTGTCACGGTTTTCCACTTCAATAATTATTTGTTCCGACCGGTTTGGATGAATTTGCTGATGGTGACGTTAAATCGTCGGAATAAATCATTTTTTTGAGTGTAAAACTACTGCTTTTAGTCTGAACAACTTCAGTTTTTTTGAGTAAGCCCATCCTATGTTTTTAACCGGAAGATGTTAACCTTAAAACCTTTAGAGCCATGTTGTCCCTATCATATTGAGCAGATATCCAATGGCAATTTCTTTTGGGCACTGCATTATTTAGGAATGATGCTGTGCATTTGGTTCTCGTAGTTGCTACCACAGATCCCCGCGTAAATGTCGTGGACGCTTTTATATCGGGTCTAGGAATATGAGACCTGTAAAGACGATAACACTGATACTGCTCTGAGATTGGTTGGCAGGGATCGCATTATAATTTCGGTTCTAAACAGTGCACCATTTTGATTTTCAAGGCACGCGATCTCCTCGTTACGCCACTTCATCTCATATTCATATCTTGAAAGAGTAACTGGTTTTCTCTCTCTTTGAGCCAGTGCAAAATAGATTGCTGCTTAATTATAAGTTTTCGAAAATGATGTGAGTCACGTGATAGGACTTGGTCATTGGCCTCTGCTGGAAAAGGCCGTGCTGTAGGTTAGCTCGTCTTTCGTACGCCTTCGAAATAGGCCGTATTGGACCGTCTTGTTGGCTTGATATGGTTTGCGATCAATTTCCCGTAATTGGAGCCCCAACAAATTGAACTTACGGTTTAGGAAAGAAAAAGGTACGGTCGAGACTATTTTCGAAGTGGAATATCCAAAACTAAAGATTCATTTCGTTACGTGTTAGGGGAGCTTCTGCCTACCTATAAAGGTTTACGAAGGTGGGCAATGTAATAAGGATATAAGAAAAAGGATCGCGTTAGTAAAGGAAGCTTTTACGAAGAGGAGATAATTAATTGCGAGGAAATTAGGAAAGGATGTAAAGAAAAGACCGTTAAAGACGCTAATATGGAGTGTAGTTTTTTATAGATCGGAAACTTGGTCGTTGGGGCAAGATGACAAGCGTAAGTTGGAGGCTTTTGAGATATGTGTGATGAGAAGGATGGAAATAGTGAAATGAACGGAGAAGGCAGGAGAAGTGGATGCAGGGTGTTCTGAGCGGAGATGGATTGTTGAAACCTTTGAAGTTGAAGAAAATTGTGTAGAGGGGAGATTATTGGGTAGGCGAGGGAGAGGGAGGGAAAGATTGGGCATGTGGATGTAATAAAGTGTGGCAGAAGGTATGTGAAAATAAATAAAGGGTTTTTGTACGGTTGAGGTTGTGTATCCATTGGAAACCTACCCTAAACATTAGATTACCAAATGATTTTTAGGTTTACGTCCATAAGTGTTAAGGACAAAATAAAATTTTATGCTATTAGGAGAAGAATTATTCAGTTCACCAAGAAAATTGAAAAAAAATATGAATGCATGAGAGCGGGAATTTGTATGATAGCAATTACACGCAGTAGGTATGAGAGTACCGAATTACGGTCGCTTTTGCCTGAAATTGGAATCATTGGAATTTCAGGAGTGGAACCTAATGCGTTAAGGACACAGCTTCTCTCTTGTTTTACTTGGAAGTTCTAATCTTAACGTTGGGATTCCGTTTATCCGAAACAATAACGAAATATATAGAGCAATCGTATCGTAGATCGTACACAAAGCTGTCAAACGAAGTAACGTATCAGAAGGGTCAAGTTCGAACCCTTTGCCCTCCCTCTCCCACCCCTAATAGCTGGGTCCCAATGGCTGGGTGAGGTGGTTCAAGTAGGAATAGCTATGATCTCTGCGAAAAACAAATCCTAGGATCGATAGAACGATGATGATAGCCTTATCTCTGGTGTATCTTTACACGGCACAGTGGCGAGTGACACCAGTGTCCAAACGTTTCCCTCCAAAGTCACGAAGAAGTGATTCCCTCGAAGTGACCATTCAATGTTCCGCGAGAACGGAAGTTTGAATATGGGAAGTCGCAAGAAAAATTATGGTGTTTTTTTTTCGCTGTCGAACTTGCACCCGATTATCTTCGGTAATGCCTGCCGGCTTTTGGTTTCCCCTCGGGTAAAAGGAGTGTGATCATGACGTACCCCGAGGACGTTTTGCAGCCTCGTTCCCAAGGGCCCTGGCCCCGAGGAAAAGGGCAAAAATGAATGGCCGTGGGTTTGGACCTGTTGCTTGGCTCGTGCGGCCATTACGGTCGAGGGCGCTCAGAATTGCCGGAGGAGAATATATATGAATGGATCGACTTCGCGCCTCGCGTGTCGTATAGCTTCTCGCTCGCGTCGTCGTTTCGCAGAAGATGTCCCCGTCGTGTTTACGCCGAGGACCAACCCGCGATTACGTAAAGACATTTTGACGCGCTATAATCCGTTTGTTATGTCATTTTTCCGTAATTTATGTTCCTTGAACTGTCGGCCAATAACGATATGTTTTTTGGGTCGATGTATTTTATTATTATTTATTGGGTGTATGTTTTGTTGAACTACAAAAATTGTTTTATTTTGTTTGAGTCTTCATATCCGGTCGGAAACAAGTTTTTGGGAAATGTATTTTAATTATTTTCGGATATGTGCGATAAATGCGCTTGTTCAAGGCTTCTTTTTTTCGACGGTCTATTTTCTGAAATTAACAATATGCTTCGGCGTGACAACGAGACACCTCCCGTTGATCGAACCCACTGTTGAGACAAGTGCTGTTGTTGTAACCAGAGGAATATTCACTAGTTTGCCTTTGACAGAAACCGTTAATTTTCTTATGTTATTGGAAGTCGAAAATATTAGTTCACGAACTCCACCGCTTTTCTCCCCGGCACAAAAGCATTTAAATGCCCATTCCTTCGGGGTAGTTGTGTTACTTTCTTAGCGTTGAAAATTAAAAATACATGCCATATCGTATGGAGTTTAAATAGAATTAATGAATTTGGAGCACCCACAATATTTATTTTTCATGGAAGTCGGAAACTGCAAGGAAATTAAATTCCAGCCGCCTCACAAAAGGCCTCTCTCAAGATTTTTTTCTGCTGTCGAAATGGGATAAATGAGCTTTCTAGTCATTTTAGTACAAAAGTCTCCTTCATTTATAAGGCACTTTTTTGCATGCAGTCGCTAACGCTCACATTTTGCGCTAACATTTCAGGGTCTCGGCTTAACCCGTCTGATGTCAGTGAAAACAAAAGTCTCATGTGGCCAGAATAAGTACTTTCTCTAAAGTTTGTGGTACGCTTATTTAAAAAATTAGCAGTAAGCAATTATTGGTAGAGGGAATGGAATTGGCCCCCCCTACCCTGATGTGTGAATTTCACACGCCGTTGGACTTCGTATTGGGAGAGCTCAACCCTCACCTATCAAATCAACCTTAGGGTTGAGTACTGATAAAATATTAACTATAAATTATCGGCATGAAATGGTATGCTACCATAATGGGAACAATACTAGCAAATCAGCGTTTTCCAAATGCACTTAAGTAAACTAGTAAGAAATAATAGCATCTCCTCGCGTTAGCTAATTGCTTCTCTATTTCCTTCAAAAAAGAATTCTCTTTTCATAATGATATCGAGATGATACAGGTAGATATACATAATAGGTCTCCTTACACTTAGCCTTGGGCAATCCACTAACATCAATTCATACGAGGCTACGGCTATTTAATAAAAAGCCGAATGAATTGAAATATTTCCTTTTTCCTATTATTTCATTTTAGAGATTTTAAACGTTTAAGCCTGATACGAAATTTGTTTCAAGTGACTGTATCTGCAATTTTAATTAGCTCAAATTCTGATATTTTAACCGAGTCAATCGATGAAATAATAAATGGCCATTCAATGAAGTATCACTTCCATTTGGCCGCTTATGGTCAATATTTAACCAGTTCCTCTGCTCTCAATTAAAATGTTGGAAACGAATTTTGCTCTGGTGAATAGCTTGTCGAATGACTGGGTTCTCAAGGTTCCAGTCGCACGCAGGCATGATGACACGCGCACGAATTAAAATCACATTTGGGCAGTGATCAAAACGTTTGGGAAGCAATACTTGGTATGCTACGCAGGGAGAAAGTTCAAATCGTGGAAAAAGTCCTGGAAGTCCATGCCGCACACTCGTGAATTTGTTTCGGCGTTTGTGTCGCACAGAGTGATGATGAGCTTCTCTCACCATGAGGACTACGGGGTAAATATGAGAATAAAATCCGCGCTCTAAGGAATGGGCTCAATTATTCTCCGGCAGCCCTTGGCATCCGGAGGGTTATTAAGGATTGTTTGTGGTGCCTGTTTTTATCTGGGAAGTTTAAACTCCTTGGATATGTGTTTCCGTAAAAACAGTCGTCATGCGTAATCATTCGTCGCATCGTGTTGTGCTGGTATTTTTTACGACTACCTGGCTGCAAAATGAGCATCTAAATTTGTGAAATAAAATATTTCATTTTAAATTACTTTTGTCTTTCCTTGGAATGATATCCCGAGTGGTAAAACGCTTAAAGTCCCTTACGACCAATTGGAAGGGCTCAGTGGTTCGCTGGATGGCCGTAGCGAAATGGAAGGTTACCGCTCTAATTAACATGCAACGGAGATAGTGGGAACATTTGGTTTGAGTGCTTCGAGTGTTGTTTGATGTTAAGCAACGGGTCGTGAGATTCTCGATTCTCTTAGAGGTGCTTTGGGAAATGTTCGCGTTGGCTCCCTTTGGGGAAATGGAAAGACACCCCAGGAAGAGTTCGGCGTTCGATTTTGTGGTGGAAAAAATTCAAACGGATAAAACGAATTTTCCCCCAGGACTTGAACGATTTCGAGATTGGTTTCGTTTATCCTTGAGATTATGCAAACGTCAATACGCGCACAAAACATGCTCTCGTGACCCCATGTTGTCAAGGTAATCTATTGACGCTACCAGTCCCCTAATCGATAGTAACCGTATGAGATGTCATATGACTTAGTGGCATACTTCGCGTTTGGGAAACTTAATTGCCATTTTAAATTTGAATATTTAATGATTTGTGAATTAGGCATACATTTTTTTGGTATAAATCTTTAATTTCGAGTATTATTTGTCTTTTTAATTTTCTCAGTATCGTGCTAAATTAAATATTTTTAGGGGAAGCCGATTTTTTTTCAATTATTATTAGTTTCTGTTTAGCTTTGTTTTTTTCTCATCTCTCCCATCATTTGACTATTAATATTGTTTCCTCATTTTTCTTTTACCATGAAAATAGCCTTAACTCTTTTTTGTCTTATTCTTTTACATAGCCTGCATTATCTTCATTTTCGGCCATGGCCTCCATCAATGTATCATGAAAGCTCCTGGTCATACTTGATGTGCTTGCCCATATTTCTGTACAACATAGGGACACTCACGACACGGAGATATCTATATGATGCTCTCTTGTTTGGTATTGCAATTTCTCTGGCCTTTGGCCTTGATTTTGTCTCAATCATGAAGGCCTTTTATATACTTGTGCCTCTGTATGCTCATTTTTCTCATGTCACAGGCTTGTCCATGTATAATTTTCTTCTCTTCAATTTTTTTTCATTCTTGCAGCTCTCTTGTTCCATTCTTTCAAGAATACTTGCGATAGCTATACTTCCAGTTCTCTGTATAATATGTAGATGGAGGGCAAAGTGTTACTAATATTATTTTATTTATAGTAATATTTAATATTGAAATTAATTAATATATGAAGTGCATATTTTGTACTTGATTTTAGTGAGAATTTTCTTATATTTTGTTTAATATCTGTAAATTTCTTTATATTTTGCAGGAAATGGTGTAGTGGTGCACCTTCCAGGACTCTTTGAGGAGCTCCAAAAGAATGAGAATAAAGGCCTGAAAGAGTGGGATAAGCGTCTCCTAATCTCAGACCGTGCACATCTGGTCTTTGATTTCCATCAGGTAGGATCAGGGATATGAGCCCCTAATGTTTAAAGCCAGGAAGTAGATTTTCAAGTGTAATGAGTGGTCTGTGGATTTATCATATTTTTGTATGGTAAACTTCCCTCTTGGTGGAATGTACTGAATAGTCAGAAGGATGAAAAAGGTGATACATTTTATGTAATGGGTGGCATAATAGAATTTTTCCCCATAAAATCAGTTCTCTTTTATTATGGAAAGTTTGTTCGTATATATATACTAAATATTCTGGTGTTAATTTGCTATTGAACTCATTCAATCTCTCTTCAATGGACAGTAAAAACATCATGTGTACCTTGTTTTTAAACTTCATTCATGCATTAAGCAATTATATGGCAATGGGGTAGTAGTATTTTTTTCATTTGGTAGTGTATGCTAATTCATGAGATGCTGTTTAATTTTTTACTTGTCATAGTAGTAAGATCTTATTTTAACTTGTGTAATTGGGCGTTGTTGAATTTCAAGTGCCTTCATCAGTAGTGGCATGGTAAATTAAGAGTAGTGTTTAATAAAACTTTGTGGTTATTTGTTTTCTATTACCCATTTAAGATTGTTTAGGGAACTTGAAAGGGGACACAAACTAATCTCAATTCCATTGCAGTGGCCTATGTTCAATAATGATTAAAGGGTGCTAGTGTTTATACCTGGGGATTAAGTGAATCTCATTCCTTCATTCCCTCTGATCCTCCCATGAGTGGAAGTCATTCAGCTACATTACTGTTTTATTTTTTATGCATGTATTCAGGGAAATAGCATGCTTACTCAGGCATGTATGTTTGTTCCACATTGTTATCATGCTGCATTATGTTGTTTTGTAAGCATTAGTTGATCTGTTAAACTAAAAAGAAAAAAATATTGTTTTGTAAATCAACAACCTCCATTCAAGATTTGGCTGTGGAATTTAATTGAAAAAGTATTGCTTTATGTTGTTTAGCTTTTTGGAACTAGAAAGGATTCTTGCAGTTTAAAGGGTCCATTAAAATGTTATTGGGGTAGGTGACATCTAAATTCAGTGTGTTGAGATTCTGTAAAGCCTCATTTAGTGTCTGTCTGAGAGTCTGGATTACCTAAATACTAATGCATGTTACCTTGAATTACCCAACATGCTTGTGACTTCAGTAATAAAATAAGTGTATTAATATACTAGCTTCACCAAATTGTATATTTAATAATAGCTGAAAAATGAACAAGAAAATGCAAAGTTCTATTGCTAGTACTAACTAAGGAGACTTTGGAGTGCTAAATTTCTTCTAAATGATTTTGTTAAGTCATGGAAACTATAGAAAATCGTTCCACCATAGGGCAAGTTTACTTTCAAATAAATATGTTTCATAATTGTGGTTGTTATTTATCCTTTTTTTTATTATTAACAGTTTTTTTAAAGGCTCCATTGATTGCTTAGGTATTGATTCCTTGATTACTTCACATTGTTACTTCTGATTAAAGGAAAGTCTAGGAATAGGAAGCATTAATAGTATTGGAGATGTGCAGTTTGTAAAGACATGTTTCGGTGATAAACACATTGGCAGTTTGCTTTAATCTCTCTTGCCTTGCTGGCTCTGTCCACCTATTAGCAGGTGGATGGCTTTCAGGAGTTGGAGAAGGGACAAAAGTCCCTCGGCACAACAAAGAAAGGGATTGGCCCGACTTACTCATCCAAGGCGACCCGCAACGGCATCAGGATGGCTGACCTGTTGGGCGACTTCAGCCAGTTTGCTGAAAAGTAGGTTGCCCGTGAAAGTAGGTATTTTGTGGAACCATGGGTGTTTGCCTCCCTTTATTTCCCAATTTTTTAAGAACCCAATTTCCCAAGCAGTCGGCATTAATAATTGTGAATTAGCATTGTTCCTCAAAAATCAACTTATAGATTACAAGAATGGGCACTGATAATTTGAGGGGGTTAATGATTGCAAAAGAAATATACAGTGACTTCAGCCAGTTTGCTGAAAAGTAGGTTGTAAAGACATGTTTCGTGACTATACATACATTGATAAATGTGGTAATGGATGCTGATTTAGTCAAGTATCACTGGAGTTTCCTTTTATGAGGCTTTGAAGAGTTCACTGTGGCACTTATCTAGAATTCCTTTCTTTTTAATTCTGTCTTTCAGGTTGTGGGAAAGCAGTTTTGGTTCCTTAGGGATATTGATTTATAATTAGATAACCAGCAAAATATGCATGAGAATGTTGTTGAAATTGAATAGTGTGTCATCATTAGCATGGTTATTTTCCCAGTGTAGGGCACACCACGTATTTAATAGTAGATGCTGCATTTGCTATCAAGATGTAATTATTTGATTGCATTTAAAAACTTTGAGAGTGATTGCATGGAAGAGTGAAAATGAGTTTTAAACTTCTCCATGACAAAGATGTTTAGAATCATTCTTTGAACCCTGGTGCCTGTCCAAAATCTGAAGCTCCTAACAAGCAGTACTAATTCTCTACATCAACTGTAATATTTGTTTACTTATTACAATTTATATTTTCTTCAATTATTATTATTTTTTTATTGGGGATACTTTCTGAAAAGGGTTTGCAGAAAGTTTTACCAAGTGTTCTAGTTGGGATTATTTCTGGTATTTCCTACCTGTTTAACATATTAAAGCTGTAAAATATGTTAGTTAAAAACTTGCTCTTTGCTTGATACTGTTATTTCGCTTGTTTTAAAAATTATTTCACTAGCTATTTATTTGGGATCATTTAATATGGAGACATGGGGATTAGTGCATATTCATATTTTTGTATCATGCTTAATCATGTTTGACTTGAAACGTGAAATGCAAGGTGATGTTTTTTTCACAAATAATTTAGTCACTGAGGTAAAATGTTTTGATAATCTCTGCTTGCACATGCTTCTACTTGTTGAAGATGTAATGGATTTATCATTCTTATGCAATGGGCTTTGAATTATATGTTACTCATTTATGGAGTTTATCAGTTATTCTTTAGTCGTCATTGACAGAAAATGCTAGGATGTGAAAAAAGAAGGCCCATACTCTTCTCATATGTAGCTATTTTTTTATTATATTTATGCACGATTATATTGGTTTCACAGAATAGTTATATTATTAATAATCTTTGAAGTACGGAGAGTGGATTCCATCTATTTCCCCAGATCGCTAATGTGTTTTTGTAAAAATGTGTTCCTTTAGGTTCATCAGCCTGGTTGAAATGTACACAAGGATGTTCCCCCACCTGTCGGTGGATGTGAAGGCAGAGCTGCAACGCTATCAGAATTATGCCGAGTGCATCCGTCCTATGGTGGTGGACACGGTGTCCTACCTGCACCGAGCCCTGAAAGATGGTCAGCATATTCTTGTGGAAGGTGCCAATGCAGCAATGCTGGACATTGACTTTGGTATGTTTTTGTCGACTGGGATGATGTGGCCCATTGGGTGTAATATTCGGCTTCAGGGACCCAGGCTTGAATCGTAGGCTTATTAGCTACGACCCACAACTGGGCTGCTAAAAGCCTGGAAAATATGGATAGCCTAGAAAAGTCAAATAAAAAGCTGGAAACGTGTAACTGTATGGGAATATTGACCTTAAGTAATTTATTCATGGGTGATGATTCCAAAACGTCATTTGGGAAAATAGCTGAAAAAATTAGGTGCCTCGTATTTTTATGGGGTCATACTAATATAAATTTTGCAATGAGATTTCAGAGTTTCATTACTAGTAATCCACTAATGTAGATCACTAAAGTGCTGAATTCCACTATGCACTGAAAGAAACCACTGGAATTAGAATATTGAAAAAATTCATGAAAATACCTGGAAAATACAGGGATAATGCAAAATCCAGAACCTCATAGCCCTAAGTCAACTTTTCAGTTTTTACTGGTTGAGTATCTATTTATGTTATAATTAAGAGAGGAATATATCCTTATAGAGTTTGAGAGAGGTCACTCCAAGATTGAATTTATTTATAAGTGTGAAAATATGCAGTGATGCAAAACAAGTGATGTATTTAAAACTAATAATTAACGAATTTATGTGTTCTAAAATATTTTACGTACCTTCATGCCAATTTAGCTTACTAGGCTTTCAGCCTAATCCAGAAATTTATCCAGGAATGTTTTTCAGTAATTTTGGCTCCATGCTACACACTGGAATTAGCACCACCTGTAGTACAAAGAAACTAGTTGTAATAAAAACGTTTTACTAAGTGGAAAATTGCTATTGCTTTAATTTCTTACTTTTACTTTTTCATGCCATTTTCATGTCAAATTTCGTCGCTAGGGGAGCATGTTCTCATCATTCTCCCCTTTTTCAGGTTTCACAGGCTTTAGGAAATTCTCATTTATTTTATTAAGAATAGATCTAATTTTATGCAAATTATCTTCGCATCGTGCCCAATGATTGTTGCAAAAGTGCCAATACTTTAGAATGGCTAGGAAGCAATCGCAAGGCATGACATTTTTTTACTAGTGTGCTCATGTACATTGGGTTATTGGACCAATGCAGACAAGTTTCGGGGACGTACACAACACCCATGATAAGCAAATTGCCAATGAATATATTCATTTCAATCAATGTAACGATCCTTCCATCTCAACTCCAACCCTCTCAAGTACATTGTATCAAAACAATCAATTTGTGTTGATTCAGATTTGAGAAATGATTGAAATAGAATTGAATAATGTAGGCTTAAGCATACACATGTAAGCTAAGGATTACAAATAATATCATTTTCACACACTCAAAATAGGGATTTGAGTGTTAGTTCCATTTTATTTCATTCAGACAACTGCTGCCCGTATAAAAGGTCATATTACACAGTGTGCCCTTGGGTAATCTTGGTAATAATTGGGCCTGATGATGTAATTCAGATTATCAGGTGGTGTGACTGACCAATGAGAACGTGCTAAATCATGTTTAAAATAGTGTGTAGATAATAATATAATAAAGAATATAATAAAATATATTGGAAAATTTATAATTTATAAAATTTATAATTATTACATCACCGTCAGATACACAACATTTTTAGCCCCTATGCCATTTCTATGGCATAAAAAGAAATTTGTATGCCAGGTTGAGCGTTTTAAAGCTGTGAGGCTTTATAAAAACATAGCCTTGTACATAATGCATTTATAACAGCTTTTTCAGGATTTATGAACTGATTGGTAGCCTTAAAAAATGAGTCCCTAATGTATTTGATGCTTAAGATAATATTTCTCTTTTCATGTAAAAATTATTTTTCACACATATAGCTTTAAACATTATTTTGAATGATATATTCATGATTGGCTTTAATCTATTTGTCAGATTTCAAGTTGTGTGTTCTTTTTGAGCTAGAACAAATGCATTAGTTTGTGTATCTAAATATGTACTGTGATTTAATCAAATCTGATAGTCACTGATTTATAATTCTAGTTTGTAACTTGGTGCAGTTTTTGCAGCCATAACATTTTAGAAGTAATTCTATTATCGTGTTAATTTATTATTTTATTTCATTTTGTAATGTTATTAATTTGCTCGTATTTAATATTTTTAGGAACATACCCTTATGTAACCTCATCAAACTGCAGTATTGGAGGTGTGTGTACAGGACTGGGATTACCTGCACGAAACATTGGTGATGTGTATGGAGTTGTTAAGGCATATACAACGCGTGTTGGAGATGGTCCATTCCCCACAGAATTGGACAATGTTAGTATAATTGGTCTTAATTTGTCTAAAAACTAATTTCCTACTCCATTGATTTTTAGTAATATTTTAAATAAGTAAGCATTAGTTGATGTACATATGTTTAATTTCCACTAGGCATATGTGTTTGTTTCATATGCACCAACTTGCTTAAATGCATAAGAAATAGTTAAGTTCAGAAGGTATGTGTATATGTAGTTCAAAATATCATTCAAAGTTCTATTCTTCTATTGTGTGTTGTAACAAAGGATTATTTCAACCTTATTATGAATTATATGAATTCAGTTAACAGCAAATTCCAGCCCTGCTGTTTAAAAATAGTTCATCATATTCCAGGGACAGTAAAAAAATATAATTATTTCATCCACAGTTATTAACTTGATGGTTGGTTTGATAGATGACATAAGAGTTCACTCCGAACTGAGCCATATGTCAAGTGAAATTCACACATTCATGTTAGGTGGTCCAGATCCTTTCCCTGTCCTATAATTTGGTTTCCTACAGTGTGACATTAACAAGGAAAATGCACCACTTGTATTTTTAGACAAAACTATCCAAAGGCATCACCAGGGATTTGAACCCTGGATCACCTGGTTAGAAGTTGAACACTCAACCCACAGATATGATACTTGATATAATTATTAAGCAAGTATGGCAAAATGTGTATTGGAAAGTGGTATCGTGTCTGTTAGAATTTGTGTGTTTCCTTCTCTCAAAACTCTTTCACACAGGGTTTTGACCTTGTGGTGTATGCCTTTGAATAGGTATGTAAGTTGCAGATCTAATAAATACTTCACTATGGCAGTCCCTAAGAATTATAGGCACCATTCTTTACAGAAATGTTAGTTAATTGCATAAAAAATTCAAAATCATCTCCAATTTTCGTTTAATGACACCTCATTTGACATATTGGTAAATTTGCATAAAAGTTAAAAAGTTTTATTTTATGTTATTCCAAGGACTCACACTTCTTTTCACTAATTTTCTCCACACTGCCCTGGCTTTGCATACTTCTATCACATCTGTCACATTAATGTGTTGTTTCATGTATACCCTTCTGTTCCTGAGACTCGGAAAGTTCCTTGTCTTGAGAGTTTCTTCTACAATGTTCAACCATGACTTTCTCGACTACCACTTCCTTTCTCTCTCAAACTATTCGCTCTACTTTCATATATCTGTTTGGCGATCTGACTCTTAATTCATTTTCTCAGCATAACCAAACCAGCGTAGCTCACTTCTTTTATACTTGTCTATTTTGTGGCTCATCCCATCCACATTCTTTCATAACCTACACATTCCTCACTCTATCTCTCCTATTTGTACCACAAGCATCCCTCAAGCACCCCATGCCTACCATACTTTATTTCATGACAGTCACTCAAGGTCCTATTCACTCATACACTTGCCTAACTATATTCGTGCATCACTTTTTAGTATTCAGTAACTGCTCATTCACTCCATATTCTCTCAAATCTAACACAACTTTCCTCTGTTTTCCTTACCCTTTTCTAAATCAGCAAACAACAATACACTATATATTACACATTGGTGCATTTATTGAGTACTTAAGTAAGTTCAAACAGGTGATCCGTGCATCCTCTACCAGCCATTTTACCACATTGCACTTACCATTTTTATTTCAATGTTACTTTCCTTACACATCAAAAACTTCCTTTTAAATCAAACTTTACTGGACAGTTTCCCTGGCATGCGTAAAAGACTAATTGCTCCATAATTCTTGCACTTCACCTTATTCCTCTTCCCTTTATATACGGTACAATTATTACATTCCCCCAATCATTTGGTACAGCTAAAGTTTGCAAATGGGACCTGTTTGTGGTAATCGCTGATGGACTGAGGGTTTCTAAAAAAGTGGTCTTCTAGAAAGGTGGTCTTTGAGGGGTGACCTTAGAGGGGTTAAGATAACATAACAGATTGGGCAAACCATAGGCTTGAAGAATCATATTTTACTAAATACATGCATATGGATGCTATTTTGCATGAAAGACAGGGAGATTGTTGATTGAATGCTAATCATTAAAACATGTATTTATATTTTTTACAATGTTCATATATAACATCAAAAGTCAGTTGTTTGAATGAATCCTGATGAATGCATAAGTACGAAGTGGAGATGGAGCTACGTTCTTCAATGACTATAAAGATGAGTGTCACACGTGTTTGTAAACGGCATTGTAGCTACTAAATAACCTCAGTGAAAACAATAGGAAGACAAATGTTATGAAGTTATTCTTCTAAATGTAAGCTGTTGAAGATTCATGTAGCAGCATTATCATATCTGCCTGAATGTAAGCCAAATCTGGCAAAAATTTCAACAATTTTCGGTAACCAGCAATTTTTGAAGATTTTATTCTGGGCATGAATGGTCAACCTAGATTATTCTAAATTGTATTTTACGAATGTTGAGTGAAAAGTCTGCGGTATTGGTATAAATGGGCATCATATTTAAATATCAACAAGCTATTTAAACTCAACAGATCTAGAGACTCCCCCCAGCCCTGCAAGGCTGTTATGTAATTTATGGACAACCTGTAGCAGTTGGTTTTTGTTGTGTGTACATTGTTACAATACTTTGCTAGGCTACTGATGAAAGAATTTAAAAAAAAGCTTACTGTAGCAGGGGCCCTTAGTAGCTTTTATAACAATACTTAAAAAGTTATGACCATAGTTGCATGTTTATTTTACAAATTTGAAGGACTGAAATATGGAAATTTGAAAATTAATAACAATAATAAGTTTATTTTCCCATGGGCCAATACAACATTCTGTGCTTGATATAAGGCACGTCATTAGATTACATAGTAAGAAAATTACAGAAT
>LYUA01001605.1:174021-189546 GCA_002093875.1 Calopteryx splendens
GAAACTTGGTCGTTGAGGCTTGATGAAAAGCGTAGGCTGGAGGGTTTTGAGATTTGGATGTGGAGGAGAATAATGGAAAAGGGGAAATTTACGGAAAGGAAAACGGACGAAGAAGGTTTGGGAATGGTGGGAGAGGATAGAAGGGTCTTGGGAGAAATCCAAAGGATGCAGGAAAAGTGGATGAAGGGCGTATTGAGTGAAGATGGATTTTTGAAGAATGTGATAGAGGGTAGAATTTTAGGTGGACGATATAGAGGGATGAAAACATTAAACAATTTGGATCGAATCAAAGGTGGCAGGGGGTATGGGGCAGGAGATGAAGGAAGGGTTACTACTGTAGTGGGTCCATTTTCTTCCACCTTGTCATTTTTCAACTGAAAATATCGGGCGGAACTATGTGTAAGTTGCAAAAATCCAAAAATTAATATAATTTTGCACTTTTACAAAATTTGGTGAGCACAAAATGTAACCGCCTCCATTCCAATTTGCCATATTCCGGCAACGTATTGAAGCTCGCACATGCAAGGGAGAGAAAAGTAGAAGAAAAAATAGGTTTTTTTGAGAATATATCGAAGGAGTGCCTACTGAGTATGAGGAGCATGAAATTTTAATTGAAGGTGGTGGGATACATCAGTGGTTCAAAACTCAATCTTCACTGATTTTAAAATATTGCATTTATCTGAAATTTTAAATGACTCACCGACCAAGATTTTATTAATCGAAAAAAGTTAGCCAAAGATTTCCCAACATTTTTAAGTGACTTACGCTCCAATCTGGTTTTCAGTCCTTTTCTCTCTTAAAATATTCTTGCTCTCTTTTCAGCCCGAAGGGTATTCAACAACAGCCGATACATCCGGAAGACGCCTTGAAACAGGACTGGTCTCAGCTCGACTTCGCCAGGAAGTTCTTTTTATTGAAGGTCACGAGCACAGTTTGGGCATAGTTAATGGCTCCAATTAAGTAAAGTCTGCCAGTAACATGTTCGATGGATTATGGGATAGAAAAGTAAGTGTTTTGAATTTTTTTTATAGAATTCAATTTCACCTTGTACTGTGCCTTGGGGCTGGGTTGACGAAAATCTTTTTGGCTTGGCACCGTGAGAGGTGCCTTAGGGATTCTCAATGAAGCATTAACTGATGGAACAGGCAGATGATTTGTGGAAATCGGTTCTACCCTTAGAGTAGCAGGAGTAATAAGTATTCATTACGACCAGATTTCTCAGATTTATCACTGAACTGATAATCTAACCATTTAAGGAACTCGAGTGTGCTCCCGTCGTGATAAAATTCAAGGCGACCGTTCAGAGCAGGCCTAGCAAGTATTCAGCGCAAACGTCTGCCTCTTGTACGCATAACGGGACATTAATATCCCAGTTTCCATTTGCCCTTTCCCTGTCACACATGGTGGAGCTCGCTCATCCTCTTTCTCGGCCGGCTTTTAATATGTATGGCGAACATTGAGGACGCTCCAATGTGGTCTGAATTGCCAAATATCATCAGTAAAAGATTTTCTGTCATCCGGCTCTATTTATTTGCCTACGCTTCGCTTTCAAGCCCTTCCCTTGCGTGGCCGTCTCCTGCCTCCCTTTGCCTATTTCACCGTTCACACTGGGCCGAAGTTGGCAATTCTTGTAGAAAAGCCCGGTCTTTCGACATAAAAATCTAAAGTTGCATCTGGGTATATTTAACCGTGCAAGCCACCACTAAAGTGTATGGATCAAAGTCTTGAGTCCACATGTGCTATTAAAATTGTTCTTTTAAAAATTATCTGTGACTAATAAGTAAGTAAGACTGAAAAAAGTGTATAATTCATTTGATGCGAAATAATTTTTACAAACAGCCGAATCTCCAGGCTTTCGTTTTGCCATCTCCTGATCTACATATCAAAGCAAGGTAGGGAGTGGTCTTCTTCGATTTTTGTGGTTAACTTGTTGTTTTTTATGACTGTCATTTAGTTCTTCGTGAAATTCGTTGTAGGCTAATTATCTTTGTGTCCAAATTAAATATATATCCACGCGTGGAAGCAAGCACGATGGATATATTGCTGGACGGCAAGACGGAGTCTTAAAATTATTTAATGCATAAATAAAGGATAGCCGGCGAAAGAAGAGAATCAATTGCCACCTCCTCTTTTTAAGATTAGATTGCATTTATCTTTTGTTATTATATTTCTTTGTATGGTATATAGCTGTTCTCCTAGTTCAGGGGCTAAACTTTTAATCCTTCCTCAGTTAGCTTCTTAAGAGTATGTAATGCATCGTTCACTATAAAACAATGAAAAGTAGCATCACGTCAAAGATTATTAATGTCTTCATCCCCGATGGTTGTAAATCTTTTAGTGCCTCTGTGCACCTACTGTTCCCAGGGTTTTAGGTCGGAGCATTGGACATGTGAATCGGTGACGGATTGGACTCCTGATATATATTGTGCTAATTTATGTTGGAGGACTGCTTTTTTGTAAGAGCTTTGAATTTCATTTTCTATTTGAGGGCCGATATTTGGTACGTTTTTTGGTCGATGATATTGGATAGATTTCTCAAGCATTATAAATCATGCCCATTTTCATTAATTACTCTGATGCTGAGTGATTATTCCGATGTAATTTGGGAGTAAGTTATATCCAATATATATTAATTAAAATTGGAATCTTCCCCGGGATCTCTGCCCATGTACTGGCAGAGGAGTAACCGGACAATATTCCCAGCAGGCGTTCCCCGTGGTTGTGCCCGGCGCCGAGGACCACACAAGTCGCGCCCCAACGTTTAATTTTGTCCGATCCGCGCGGAGGAGCTCCGCGTGGCACCTGAAGTGGGGATTTCGACGGTTTTTTTACGCATACCGATTTCTTTTCCTCACACCACGGGGGATGGATGGAGCGATCGGGTGCCCTCTTTCAGGTCCCCTTTGTGAACGGTTGCGTCAGACGCGGAGGGGGTCAGGGAGGGGGGAAAGGAGGGTGGGGAGGAGGCGAGAGGGGGTGAGTGAGAGAAAGTCTGCCCCCTCCGACCTTTCCCCGCATGCCTCGGGGAAAAGAGGAGGAGAAAGAGAGATTGAATCTTGACCGCGGGTATTTCCATGGCGGCATGGGTGAGAATGGGAGGGGGTTTGGTTTGCTATCGACTCGCCACGGGGAGATGAAAAATGATGAAGGAGTAAGAACGGTCCAGCCTCCGGGGGAGGTGAGTGGTCCGAGATCGGAGCAGAGGTGGTGGTCGTACTTCACTCATCGGGGCGGGTGCGGACACATCCGGGGCAACTCGCTCTCCTGCCCGCGCGTACTTCCGGCGAGCTCCTTTGTTGTTCGACGGCCCGCGCGGGTGCTCTCGTTTCGTGAGGAGGAAGGGGGTTGCTAGAGGGGGTCGAATTTAAAAGCACGGGGCTCACCACGATCAGGATAACTGGCGGGCGCGCGATGACGAGTGTTCTGGTTGGGCCCTGACGGGTCACGTCGCTGCTCTCAGGCGGGGAGTGAGGGAGTCATCGGGAAATGAATAATTAGCATGCGCCCCCCCCTCGAGGAATATTCAGCAGAACAGACTGTCCTCGGGCGCTTAAATGAGTCACAGTCAGGATCCCGCTCTATCGCCTCTCTAATCTCTAATCATGTCAGATTTAACTGATGAAATGTTTAAAAACATTACACATTCCCTTATTTTCGCTGTAAAATATATACATTTAATGTTGAAACTAGTCGATAGTAGTCAGATGATCACGTAACGACCTATATTTAAAACATTATAACGTTTGGAAAATATGATACTCAGAGCAGAACAGTTATTATTACACCATTGAAAACTAATGAAATATTCTATTTTTATTTATTTTATTAACTTGTCATTAACCTAAGACAGCCATATTTTGGCCTTTTACATCAAGTTATAAACATAACACGGACAATTACAAACATCTGAGGCCATGATGGTGGGTTTGTGGGGACCCACCTAGGCGGGAATCGATTCCGCGACCTCTGGATTGACAGGCAAGGATAGTAGCCCGCCGCCACCGAGGCCGGCAAAATTTTGATGCACAATATGACTATGGTAAATTTTCTAGGAATTTATATTAATATTATTAGAATTACAGTGCTTAGATAGAACAATTATAGCTGGATAATGGTTTAAAAATCAAATGCTTGAACGAATTTTTCTCCCTTAGAATCTCCAAGAGTTTGAAATTACATTTCTGATTTTATTATGTTTTAAAAAATAGTAATAAATTCAAGATCCTTATGTTTCCTTATCTTATTTGAAACACGTATATGTCTCAAACTACACAGCTGAGGGTAGTGGATGGAGGAACTGGTGGGCAGTAGTAGGCCGAGGGGTAAGACAGGGTTGTCCACTATCACCGGTGCTTTTGATTGTATAATTGGAGGAAATGGCGAGGGAGGCGTGGGAAGAGAGGTAGGAGTAAAAGTAGGTGGGAAAACTTATCATATCAGTCAGGTTTGCGGACGATCAAAACTTATTTATCCCATCAGTCAAGTGGTTGAAATCATTGCTTAGTTCACAAGAGAGCCAGTGTGATAGGTATGGTAGGAAAATCAATGATAATATTAGAAATAATATTTCCTTATCAACAGAACGTGGTAAATATTTCTGTAGTTTCAATGTGAAAAATGCAATTGATATAGGTACTATGTGTTCTAAATTTTATCGTTTTTCTCTTTTATTATCTCGGCTAAATATTAATAAATTACCTTACTACAGTATTAAGTTTTATTTTTTCTCCTAATAACTTAAAAAGTGTTTTTATTTCTAGAAAAATATATCTCATTTTATTATTAATTCACGGTTATGTTCGTCAATTTCGTTCAATTAATCCGCCACGTGTAACGTTACCTCGCATATTCACCCTTGCCTCAATGTGTTTACTGGCGAATTTATCTTTCCAATTTTTCCATCATCAATTCCCCATAATGCCGCATGACTTTTTTATGCCTGCAGCCAAATTAATGAAGGTTTCGGCTAATAATTAGGAAGATTTGCATGAAATTATTTCACGCTACTGCCTCGAGGGAAATTGAATGCATTTCACGCATGTTCAACCTTTGCATTTGGAAAGTAATGATTCTCGCTTTGTACATGAATTTTTTTCGTGTATCCATTCACAGCTTGATGCATGAACAGGGAATAATTGGAATAGTTTCGCATCGACGCTATTTCGAAAAAATGAAGGATTAAAAAGTTTGGTGAACGACTCGTAAAAAAAAGTGTTCATAATTGCTGTAGTTAGGAGATAGGTTCTTTTCGGAGTTCCGAAATACTAAAAATGAATCGTTTTCCATTACGTTTCATGGAAAGTAGCTACGCTATTGATCCGCAGATGATACAAAGAATGCACCATGCAAGAAAAAGGATTATTCATATAACCTATATGGATGAATTTTATGTTTTCTTTCACATTGTTTCTTTATTCCCCCGATATTCAATTTTATGCTTAGTCATGGCTCTAATTTCATCACAAGGTTTATTAAAAGATTCAAGAGAAATACCATTCTCGGTTGTATATGTAGCTACCTATCCATAGGGAGTTGCCGAGTGTTGGAGTGAAGCTTATTTAAAATATATGCCTCGGGAACAAATGGATTTGCATAACACCATCCTCTATTGACGACAAGGTTTTTGAATTGTTTTTCACATTATTGACCGTTGTATACAACACTTTTATTGCATATTTGCTTTGAAACGTTCGAAGGAATATTTTAATTGCTCTAAAACCCAATTATTTTGCAATTAGCATAGTATTTATCGACGAAATACAGAGCAGAAATATGCAATCCCTGATGACAATTAGCTGTTCACGCGAGGTTGGGGGTCGAGGTGGCATAGGGGTAGCACGCTCGACTGTGGAGGTCAAGGTCGCGGGTTCAAACCCTGGCAAAGGCGAAAAAAACAAATTCAATTTCTGAACTAATTTCTGGAACGAGGAAACTTATTAAAAACAATTCTGGAACGAGACAACCTAACAAGATAGCCGGAATGGCTAGTGCCATAACCCCCGCCCCCCACCCGCCACACGCCCTAGCGGCGGCTTGCGGGGTATCGTATATTTTTTTTTAAGAGAGTGGATTTGGTGCCCTATTTTCTTATGGCTCCTACTAAGGCCGTCATTTTTATCCTCTTCTTAAATCCAGAGGAAAAAGTTCAATTCCCAGAATAAGAGCGTTCGGACTTTAATATGAACATTGGCGATGGACTCATTTAATGCAGAGTTCTTTAGGCGAACTCAACAATTGTCTCGTCTATAGAGAATTAAACTAGCATGAGGCGCTGTCCTGAAAATGGGATATGTGATGCAGGACATGATTCCTTTGGCACATTCGGCAAGTGGCCCCCCGAAGATAACTCTCGCCGTTCGATTCCGCTAATTGCTCTGGTGCTCTGCCGTAGCGGTTGACCTTTGAGCGGTGCCCGAAGAGCCAGCGGTCTCAGGCCACTTCTATTTTTTCCTCCCCGGGATTATTTTTTTTTCAAAGAAACGCCCGCGAATTTAAAACTGAAACCGAGGAAAGTCTCCAGTCATCGTCCGCCCCGGTTCTTTCCCGCTCCGCAGTCGCTCTTCTGCTGCGGCCGTCCTTGGGACGACTTGGAACACCTGCCCCCGGCATTAAAAGGACCGAGGCTTTTTCCTTCGCTTTTTATTTTCTTCATTATCGCCTCCCGATCGGGAGACCCGATTGGGCGTGGCACATCTTGTTCTAACGGAATTATGAGCAAGCGGAGAATATTCGGTAAGCCGCAAGGGGAAAACTCGTGCAAAATCTTAACTTCGCTCCCTTTCGGGGTAGTTAGGCGGTAAGCAACGTTAAGAAAGAGTTATTAATTCACCAATGTAAAAACTTAACTCTGTCCTAAAATTTCTTCCTCACTGCTCTGTCCTTGAATACTTCTTTCGCCTTTCCTACTGTTTCATAAATTCACTTCCGAAAATTCTATGAATGTACATTATCTTGAGAGCCACTTTAGCCACATTCACCAATAACTTTGTTGAAATCCCCCTTCCTCTTAAACCATTTACTCTTTTCTCATTGGTGCATGTTTGTATATTATACGTTTGGAGATTCGAGTCTCATTCATTCACTCAACAAGACCTGATCACCAGTGTACTATTTATTCATACTTTTCCGTTACTGGTCCATCCATTCTTTCGCCACCCACTCATTCTTTGCCTTAACTTTTCTATTTTAATCACAAACACTCCTTTTGAATCCCATTGACACTGCATTCACATTTTTCCTTATATTTTCTTGCCCAAGTTTCGTTTCCATAAACTCACAATTGCATGAAAAAAATACCTAGAAGTAATTTTTTTTGAGGGTAGGTGAAAATCTCTTAGTAGACACTATGAGCCCCGTGACTCATAGTAGTGTGCGACTCTAACACACTAAAAACACCTCCCTTCGGCCGCAACTGAGCAAGCTTATCCAGCATCTTCTATTTTATTCCTCTTTCGCGGGTGATGGGGCATAGCCCATTGGCTACTCCCAAGGATTATAATGATTAGTACCGAGAAGTAATGAAAATAAATTTTGAACATAGCCGTTTTTTAAACATCGTGAACGCAGATTTTACGGTAATAGTGAATAGAAAACCTGCTGTAAGGGCTATAATATTCCTCACTATTATTATTATATAACTTTATTTTTGATATGTGACTACATTCATTTGTTTAATATTCGACAATTGTTACGATATGCTATTTTCCACATTTTATAAACTTCAAATTGGATTCTAGGAATGGTATATGCATTAGTATTTTTTTTCTGGAGAATAAAATCAGTCATTAAATATATTACCGTGATCTATGTTTGTATTCAATATTGACGGACTAAGTAATTTAAAAAAATTAATTTTATGTGTTTTTGGAATTATATATCTCATGGAGCATCGTGTTAATGTGTAATGGAACATGCCTAATTACTTACGTATTTTTAAAACCTACCTGGTTGTTTTTTGTATGCTAAACAGAAACAGTAAATTAATATCGCTACGTTTTTATGCAAAACATTGAATGGGCTTTCTATCCTGAAAATTATACAT
Source organism: Calopteryx splendens (assembly GCA_002093875.1). Lineage (NCBI taxonomy): Eukaryota > Metazoa > Arthropoda > Insecta > Odonata > Calopterygidae > Calopteryx > Calopteryx splendens. Next base: position 182,063 of record LYUA01001605.1, read on the forward strand.
TTCACACTTATTAAATTAAAAATGGTAATTTTATTAGTAATGTCATTGTAACCATATTAACAAATGAAGACAGAAGGTATAATATGGGCTATATTTTTTGTTTTGTCTATACATTTTGACAATTTTTACGAGTTTTCATCGTTAAAAGGCAAACCAAAAAACATTTTAGCGGGGCTGGTTTTATTCATGTACGCTTTTCTGATCATATAAACAATCAAAAACACGGAAATCCAACTAATTAAGTGATCTATGTGACCAAAGATAGATACAGCTTTTTGTTAAGCAATTGTTTATTTGATATATTTATGCAGTCAGATACTTGACCGCAGTTAAATTTTTAGCATGTGAATATTCACTAGGATATAGGAATAAGCATAGGAATAGATTATACATAAAAAACGAACATAAGGATAAATGTGAAAGATGAAAAAGGAGAATTGTCGGTCCAGAAGGAATTTCGGGGATTAGACCCTTTTCTCAAGACATTGGGCGGAGGCTGCTGTCTCCTCTCAAATCGTGTTTTTGAGAATCAACATTCCTATGTGTGTAACGCCTGGTAATGAATGCCTATAAGTCAAAGGTTTAATTACAAAAAATCTTCCGGAAGATTATTGCGATTAATTTTAACTAGTAGGTACTAGTTGTAAACCCCGACGTTAATCGGAATTCAAATTTTTCCCCTATGAAAAATAAATTTGCAATTGACCAGTACTTTCAAATATCTAGTTCTCTGATCTTCATGTCTTTTAGCATAAATATAAATAAGCATACATTATTTCATATTCAACTTATACTTCCCACTTTCTTTGTCTTTGTGTTTTCTGTCCGTTCATCGGTTACATATCTCCTATCCCTTTAGTCATTCCTAAACCCCGTGAATTTTTTCGCAGATAGGCGGATTTTTTTCGTGATTTTCAAATTTTTCGTGAAAAAAGTAAAAAAAAATAAAATAATCTATTAAAATTAAACTGTTATGCATTTTAAGTCCATGGCGCAACTAAAACCTGGTTGTTAATTTTCTATCACCTTTTGGTCTACCTTAATAAAATACTGGTAGAGTTTGAAGTGAGTGGAAAAAAATTCAATTTTTTTTTCGTATATTTCATTGAAAAAGAAATGGGAAATTTATATGGAACGAACTTAGATTAATAAAAAACTCTATTTATAAGTGCACACATTAACTACCTCTCTAGACTTGATTTCTTTTTCCGTTAAATAAACCTGTCTAGTACCTACCAGTTCTCCTATTCCACAATGCAGTAATTGATATCTTGCGATAAACTTATCTCGTTTTGATACTGGTCCCGCTTCTCCCCTCCCCCCATACTTTTAAGAGATGATCCTGGCGTGTACACATATTCTTCAGTCTCCTTTTCCTTATGATTGAGTGTGGAAAATTCACCGGTCCTTCATTGTCCTGCCCTTGAATCTCCTCCCATACAAAGTACCTTTCCGAAATCCATTTACGATACTTCGCCTTTACGTAACAATCCATTTGGGTAAATGGAACCTCGCTCTCAGGGCACATGTTAGGGAGTCACGAAGATTCTCAAATTTGAAACGGGCCCCACGACCCTTTTGCTACACCAGGAACTCTCCTTCGCTCTCCTGCCCATGCTTTCCTCGTTGGTATCGTGACCCTTCCTGCTCTCCTCCGCTAGTCTTCAGGCTATGTCATTCTGTATACGTAGCTCCGAAAGTTATCTGCCTTAGTTCATTTTATCTCGTCGACTCCCAGAATTTCTAAACCCATTTTTACCATCGTTATCTCCGCGTTCTCCAGCTTCCGACTCATCCGAAGGAACTCACGTTCCATATCCCTCCAACCCCAAATTTATCCACCTTGGCTCATCTCCTTCCCTTCGAGTACCAGGAGATCTGGAAGGGAGGCCATTTCACCTCCGGAATATTTTATCGGGAGGAGCTCCATCACGGAATATGTATTTGTTAGTGAAAGGCTGCATCTTGCTCGGGGGATGATGAGGAAGATTCCCGTCTCCTTCCGTGTCGCACTGCTGCGGCTCGTTTCGAGATATTTACTCTCGTCCACGGCTGTAGCAGTAGATGCCAGACCGAGCTTCTTCCTCTGCTCCGCCAACGTCTTCTATTTATTTCTAGAGTGGTTTTACATTGGTGGAGATAAAGATTTACAGCTGCAATTAGATGTATATCAAAAGTTGAGATTCTTACGGAGACAAACTATGCGCTTCAAATAAATTCCCAGTTTCTAAGAAATTGGCACCGGAAGCGGGTGTTCAGTTGATTCGTTTCAGTAGTATGAAGGAGGTTCCATAATATCAAATCAAGAATAACCTGAAGTAAATAGGATGTTAGGAATTGCTTCAAAAACAATAAAGTATACTGGCGTTATTTCGCTAATTTGTTAAATCAGTTAGCGACACATCACATTATGAAACATCGAAATTATCAATATGTTAACCGAATTTACATCAAATTGCCATTGTAGACTAATTGTCACGATATCCTTGTGTCATCCCTTGCAAATGTTTTACCAATTATTTATGTGAAATTTGAAATGATAATTTTTGCTGCAATATAAATTGCCAAACTCTTCTGTAATACCGAATTACGTAGTAATGTATAGACTATATGATTGTCATGAAAAAATTAAAGAAAAAGAGGGAACACAAGGACCTGAGTATAGCATTTTTTTTAACGGGGCCATGAGTAGTTCAGATTAGTTGAAAGGGATGTGCCGAAAATTGTATCATAAAGATGCTATGGCTGTGTGCAGATACATAAAAGAGGGAATTTTACGTTTATTAAGGTATGCTTGAGTTCAAGAATACTAGAGAACGGACGGAGTGTAAAAAGTGATTAATTAGAAGAAGGCAAACTCAAAATAATGATTAATAATTAGGAGGAGATTCAGGGAAGAGTAATAGGTCAGGTCAATTTTCCGAAGCTCTACCATAAGGACGAGGAATTAGAGGAATAGGTGTGTTCACCAGGATCATCATTTAGGTATAAGCTGGGGGAGAGGATGGGAGGGATTAGTATCAAAAGGAGATAAGATGATTAATTAATTGATAAATTATTATTGATTAGAGCTGAATTAAATGATATTTTCTCAGATTTAAACGAGTGTTTCGGGAAAACGGAAGAAAGAGATTTTATGTGTTTACTGTAGTAAGGTAGGTATTCGGCAGGAAGAATTTATTAAGGCGGTCCTTATTATTACCAAAAACGTAAATATTCAATTTCGTGCGCCGAAAAAGTATAATTAATAATTAAGAAAAACTATTAGAGAAAAGGAAAAAAAGGCTGATTAGTTGGAATTGTCCAGTGTGGAGTTAGTTGCAAGAGTAGAACGCGTGACGTCTAGACAGTAAATAGATATTAATTAGAAGAGAACATTGATCTGAAGGAAGGTAGGATAGCTTAGTGTGCTTCATGAATTTTTGTTAGGCTTTGGAGTTGTTTTTATATATTTATTGAAAGTTATTTTTAGAATATTTTAATGCAGACGCTCACTGGAAGCATCGTATTCAAAATTTCTTGTCCAACGTGATTTGAGAATTATTGGGATAGGTTGGAGAATCGGATGATTAGCGGAAGTCAAGGAGGAAGAGAGGTTTTTTACATTTATATGAAGGTAATTGCATTTATACTTCTGAAATATTTTGAAAAGCCGTAACAACTATTTATTTAATTTCTGTGGTGTATTTAGATAATATTTGCCTTGCCTTTGTTGCGGAGGTAATGTGGCGGTTGTCTTGTCGCGTGAATATTCGAAATAATACTTCTTTTCAATCAGTTCATAAATGAGACCTGAATTAAAATTCCGTATTCTTTATGGGCTTCAACGATCAATGCTGATTATAAAATAGTTTGACATCATAATAAGTAGCGTCGAGAGACAAACTGCCTCAATGTTTCAAGCACTCCTCAATTTTTATTGTCTGGTCCTACGACCTTCCGATCAGCAATTCAGCCTTAAAAATATTTTATGGCATTAAATGTACCAATTAATTATCTGTAAAAGCTTAATTTCAATTTATAATTAAATTGATTTTACTATTGGAATATTTTTGGTTTCTGTCGTTCAAAATTGAAGATGCTTGCAACGATGTGTTACACAACATTTAATGGTTATACTAAATACTGATGGATCCTTTCGGCCATTTCGAGTGTGAAGTAAACTGTTGGTTTCCGGTGTCACTTGGTAGAACTTGTCAATTATGAATAGGTACCTATTAAAACACCTAATTCTCGACGCACAAAAATATCATCAGATGATTTGATGAGTGGATGCGTAAGGTGATTATACTAAAATGAGTACATTACATTCAGTACGATAAAAATATACAGACGAATATCTTAGAAATGCACTAAGAGGGTCCGGAAGTAAAATTAAGTTTTAAGATGATTTGGCAATAAAGAAACAGATACTAAATATTTACGAGTATAATGGTCAGTACTACGTAAAATAATCATTTTCCTTGAAAATGAAGCAACATTATATCATTTTTATCGCTAGTGCCTAAGTCGATGGTACGAATAATAAAAATACAAATACTAATTCCATGCTTAAAATCGTTTCAAAGAAATGCAAAACATCACATTTTCTAATCTCAGTGTCCTTGAGGATCTGGGAATTTAACCTTTCTCCTGGGAGGCTGCGACTCCATTCAGTGCATAGCAAATAAGAATAACGGTGATAGGCAAAAACAACCTAGTAGAAGTCTTCCACTATCAAATGAAATAAAAAACAGTAGTTTACATTTTCCACTCAAAAGGAATATAAAATTTCCACTTAGTTAGCGTCTATTCCTGGTGATGACACTTAAGACGTTGGAACGCGTAGTGAATAAAAATTTTAACTGGACAATTATGAACGACTGTTTTTATTTAATGTGACCATCAGAGACATTAATTTTCCTTGCGAATTTTTTTTACAGAAAATGGATAAAAGATTTGTCAGAAATAGTCCTGCTAATATAACTCTGGTCTCGATGAACCACGTTCCCAAACCGTTTCATTGTCATCTAATCTGTATCATCGACTTTTAATGGTACCCGGCGACAAAATATAAATATAAAATTTCAGATTAGGGGTTTCGCTTTGTGTGCACGGGGTTATATTTGGAACGAGTCCAGACTTGATATTACACTTAGTGGTAAGCATATATCTATCATTATTTTTTTAATAATCATTCAACAGGCTTTCATGGATAATATTTCGCACAAACTCCATTTGTGGAAATATTATATAATAAAATTGCTCATCGCGGTGGCTATTAAATTCTGGATACCGAGTGTTAAGCTGGAAAATCTGCATTGGAAATGTAAAATTTAGGCATAATCAGTGTTTTAGTTTATGGGAAAATGAAAACCCAGTATACAGAGACCAGTTTTTATTCACTTACCACAGAAATCTTAGAAGGGACTTTAAATTATATTATTTTTTCACAAATATATTATTTACCTGGGAGTTTAGTCATACGCTTATAATTTGAAATTAAGCTTGGAAGCAACAAAAATGTTTTTGCTCACTATTTTTAACGGATGTTTAGTAAATAATACGTAATGCATGTTGTATCTGCATGAACGATGCGAAGCTTTTGATGAGTTTTTAATTCATGGGTTATAAAATAAATCTGCCTCCTTCGTAGGCGTTGCAATAACATGTATTTAAGCAATGCAGTTTTGCTTTCTGGGTTCCATCCAATCGCTATAGCACCAAACATGGTATGCGGAAATTACCTTGTTGCTTTTGTTTGTTGTGAAGATGAGACATTTTGGAATTGGTGAATGCGTGTTCCTCATTTTTATTATTGCAGTTTAATTGTTTTACGAAAATCCAAAACCACACCAATTATAAAATATATTCGATGATGGATAAAGATTTACAGAAACGTGGTTTAACTCTATTTATTACCATAATAACCATTTCTAAAATTCATGGGCTGAAATTTAGGTGAAGAAATATAGTTACCATTACCTCAGTACCATTACCTAGGACAAGAGTCTAAGCTATTTCACGGTACCTAGGTATGGTACAAGTACATAGGACCTAGAACACTAGTACCCAGGGAAACATTCCTAAATACCTGTGCCAAGGGCAGGAATCCGTGGTATATTTGGGAGTTTATATACCTGTTTACAATATTAATTCCTTATTGGGAAAATATAGCTTACACATTTTTTTTACAGGGCGGTCTATTTTTTCCCTTCACTTTCTATCTCTAGTGTGTGTAAGCATCGAGAAGGTACCTATGTTCTTACGCAATTATCAACAGAAGCTGATCGATCGAGGGGTCATGGCAGTATCACTCTTAGGATGGGCAACTCCGATGACCGAGTTGAAACCCCTTCCCCATTCCGTCCCTGGAATGGGGAATTCAGGCCTTCAGGCTCCTTGGTCCCTTGGTGAGTTTGGCCGACTCCCAAGCCAACGGTTTTACCCGTTGTTGGTGGAACTTGTTCCAACTTCTCCTCGCGTTCATCCATCCCATTCCCTCCTCAAATGCATTCCCCTCTACTAATGTTCACTTCACTTTGTTAATTCATTCCTGAAACCCATATTACCTCCCCCCGATCGTCTATTATTCTATCTTGTTCCTATAGATTTGTGCATAGTAAGCCACTTCCGTTCGTACATTTCTTTCACGGATAATGGCATGGTTTTGTGAACCCGAAAACAATAAAAGTCTCTTAAATTGACAAATTTTTCATTTAGTTTGCAGCTATAATTTTTATGTGTTTTTCAGTGAATTTTTGCCTAAAATAGGAATATATTTACCAATATTTAATGCCTACTAACCAAAGGCCAACTAACCTCATAGTTAAATCTAACACGAATGAAAATATTTGTAATTATGCGTGGATTATGCACTGAAGTGAACGAATAGTGGCTTGAAAATACTAATTTAATAGATCAATTTTTCTTTTGACATACCTAGATATAATGGAAATGCGTTAAAAATACTATTATTGACCAAAATAGAAGGCAATTATTGTATATAAAAAATCCAAATTTAAATACTATATTAAGTCATCGCCTAATGAGAAGCTCACAGAAAACTATAACTCTAAAAAAGAAAAAGTTGAGATAAAATAGAAAGAAAATCGAAGTAATTTTATCACAATTCACGGCAAACTGAAGGTAGTGCTGCCTCTGCAGTGAGCTATAGTAGAGTTTTCGAGCTATTCACTTAAATCTAAAAGCGTTTCCGTGGATCGGCGAAGCATAGAGGAGGAGCAGTTCGGTAACCATCCACTTCAAAAGTATAAGTGATTCCGTATTGCGGTGAATTATAACGCACCAAGTTCACTGAAAGGTAAAGTGTTACCGCATAACGGCTAACTAAAATGAAGAAAATTTCGTGAATTATTCACTAAAAAACCTTCGCATTGTCAGGGGAATTATGTCAAACATGATGTTATAATAATAATAATCATTCATTGTAGTAGGCCTATATGGCCCCTGAGACATACAATGCATAAATATATCACGTATCG
>LYUA01001607.1:47733-57834 GCA_002093875.1 Calopteryx splendens
AGACTCTGTACCGTTGAAAACGAAGAGTCAGAATTCCCCCCCCCCCCTCAATTAATTTCTGGTTTCGCCAGTGCTCTCAACTTACGCTAAGCATACAGATTTTCCTCAAATGGATGACGACAAATAAATGAGCAATTCCATCATTCAAAAATCAGTGCATACGAAAACTCAGCCAACTGCAGTATGATGCTTGCGAAGTCGGTCGTTCAAGGATTCACAAGGTTTTGCCTCTCAGACATAATGCTAAACAAAACATTTGCTCGGGCCAGCCTGATGAGCGAGTAACGCACTCGCTGATAGGCAACGTCGCGCACTCATATCATATACAGGGTAAGGATGTGCTCATATCTGATTGTGTTTTTTCACTATAGGAAAAATCACAGCTCTAAATAATCACATTCATCAAAGGAAGCATGCTAACAACGAATACTAATGCTATTACTACTACGCAAATTTGAAGTAATAACTTGTAAATTATATTTTAAAACTGCAGTTTATACCTTTTCAGATACTTCACGAAAAGAGAATTCAGCTTCGAATTTATACGAATCGGATGCCGAAGATTCCCAAACACTAATGATTACCGTTCCGGGGACCTCATGCTACGTACTTCTCCTCTACGTTTCGAACTATGATAATGTTACTCACCCTTCTTTCCACCAAGGTCCAAGCTCCACGAGAGGTGCGCGAGTGCGAATAGGCGTTGGGGTAATCATTAATCTTGAGGAAATGAAATTTTTCCGTTTTGAGAATGGAAGGAATGTACACCTTGAGGGCGCTTTTAAGAATAATTACTAAGTTTGCTTATATTTTCTTTGGAAAAGATTGCAAAAATGGCATCAAGCACCTACTTATACACATTAGCAGTGCGTTTATAAAAAACAGTAAGTAATAAATTAAAATGCAATTTTACACTTGGCCGATATTTTTTTCAGTTCCATAGTTTTTGCTTTATTAAATAAATAGTCCTATATTTTGTTGATTTAAAACGGAAAGTAAGTCAACGAATGACCTGGATTGGTTTCCAGAATTATTCATAGTGGCATTACCTTTTGTAGTCTTGACTCAATAAAGGATAAATGGGTATGCCCTCGGTATATCGGCATTCCTTTTCTTGTAGTTTTTATTTATTTCTTCAAATATTTTATTGAAACTATAATGAAAATTTGTCATGCAGTCATAATTTAACTCATTAAGATAATTAGATAACCAGATATTAGTCACTTATAATGCCAGTGGCATTTCTCTGTCTCCTATCACTCTGGGTAGGAATGTGCTCACTTGGCTTTTATAAATCGTAATCGCCATGAGTCAAAGCATAGGGTATCTCGCTGAAAGCTGAACGGACGGAATCCATCTCTATGATTCAGCCTTGGCAAACGTGTTGAACTTCGCGTGCGTTGCATCTTCAGGTGGAGAAAAGGTATGTCACATAGAGTGAGCCTTCAACGTAACGAACGTGACATATCGCAACGACAGCAGTTATGCAATCAGCCTCACTAGTGAAAAAATGACTAAATCTCTGGTGTTAAGTTAAAAAAACAGTAAAAAGAACTGATTGTTGAGTTTTCATTGCGTCCTGACACACTCGACAAAACAATGTACTCTTTATTAAGACTTTTTCAGGATAAAATTTCTAGTAAATGCAAGACATGGAAACAGAATAAAAATCGATATTTCCGACGGCCAGAGAAGCCCATCACACTTTTTAATACACAACAAATTGGAAAGTTTTGCCACACCTACCATAATCTACCTTCCCACCTACCTTCCATATCTTTCGTCCCAATACATTAATGATTAGCGGAAAACAATTACGGCAATTAGCGGCATTATTACATTGAGATGCCCGAGACCAATTTTGACATGTTCTCATTTTGCATGCGTCCTTTTATGCAAGCTTTTTGACACTTATCCGATCATTGTTATTCCCCATCCTGGTCATTTCTCTCTTATGAAAGAAGGCTTCTGTCATTCCCAGCTTCTCCATCACTTCCTGTTTTTTTCTCCCAAACACTATCGCCAGCCGTTGGTTGCACCAGTGGAGGAAATGGGTCAGCTAGAGATAAGCTGGACATGCGAGCTCGAACCGAATAAGAAGTCGAGAAAATTCATCACGGCGGAGCGTGGTGCATGCATCGCGTCCCGAGGTCCCGTAATCGACCCCCGGGACCAATGAAGTAATTCCACACCCTCGATGCTGCCGATCACAGTGGTCTGGGATGTGGCGGTGCGATGTGACGTTATATCGACACTATTTCATTATTTGTTAAATAGGATAGATCGCTATACCCATGGCCGTTAAAAAAATATAGCCGATACGGGTAACATGATTGATATTCTCGAATCGGACGATACAGTCGATACACAATGTGGACAATATACTCGATACCCGGTAACTATCACCACGTTGATATATACGTAGTCTTCAACCAGGATATTTCTCTCATTTCGATAGTCGACCGCAGAAAATGAATGCCCCACAGCCATAGATTCGCGTTACCAGAAACAATTTTTTTCCCGAGTACCTTAGGCTCTGAAATACACACATGAGCGACTATTATGGACATATTCGAAACGTACATTTTGGGTGAAAAGGTTGTTCTATTTTAACATTTAGCGCGTCGTGACCTTTGAATAAGATTAGTGTTTACATTATAAATGCGACGACAACGGATGCCGCTTCAACCGACCGATCGCAATATCCGTAATAACACTCTGTAGATGAAGCTGGTTGGTGTGTAGGGACAAGTGAAGTAATCCATTCCAATTTCCTAAGTAAGCCTGTTGCCACACCTCAATATAGGTCGTAACTACACATTTCAACCAGAAAACTTACTCCCAAGACCACAGTACGGAAGCCGCGAATGATCCGCCCACAGCGACGAAATGTATGCGAGTGGTTCAACAAGAGGCAGCTCTTGACTACGGCGACAAAAGAGCTTGGAGATTTCTCCCCACCGGGAGGGTGGACGAAATCGTCCCATTGACAACAATGGGATGATGTCTATTTTTAAAGGGTCCCCAGAGTTCATGAAGTATGCGGGCCTAGGGGTTGAAATGAGGGGTGAAGAGGGACTTGCGGGTTAAAGAAGAGGGCACGGGGACCCGAGGAGTAGGGTTCGTGCGATATCGTCATGAATCGACTGCGATGCACACGATATTCATGAGATACTGCACTTCGATTTGGACCCTCGTTATCGCAAAACGATCGATTGCGATGGGTGCAACGAGCAATTCTACCGATATCACACATCGTTACCGCCAAAGAGTCGAGGAAATCGGCATCCTGAAAAATGATCCCAAAATATAAGCCCCTAAAGTTAATTCGAAATGCGACGTAAGATCGATACGATTGAATGCTGCGATATGAAACACATGCATCAACACAACGATGCCGAATTGTCATCGCAGAGTCAAATCAAGGAGTCGAGACGGAAATGATAGACCGGAAGTCTGTGGACAGCATACATCTCCCCACACGGTTTGTTCAGAATAGAGAGTAAACTGGAAAGGAGGTGACTGGGGAAGATTTCAAGATGAAAATGTTACTTCAAAATTCCTATATTAATTTGGTTGGACGACAAGCAGAAGAGTTGCTAGGGGGTGTGGAGTTGAGGAGGTAATCGGTGCCACTTTGGATACGATATTTGTTAATGCAAATTATGGACTACAAGTGGAAGAAGTAATGAAAATCCGACACTCGGGAGAACTGCATTGGCAAATACTGCGTGCTCTACGATAGATACTCCAGAGAAAACTAAAAGATCACTGACAAAATGTTCACCATTGACCAGAAATCATGCTAGGGCATTTAGTAATCCACTAATCTACACATAAATTAAAAACCACCTAGGTTCAAGGTTTGATACTAGTAAATTCATGGCATTGCTTGAAGAATTCTAATTATAATAACTTTTATAAGGTAAAAGGATAAGTTTCCACGTTTGTTGAAAATCTGCATTATAATTTATGTCTAAATAAAAGGTTTTAAGTATCACAATTTCAATTTCAACACTTCTTCATAACACGATCACTGAAAACCCATTTAAAAAATCTTGAAACAACTCACCACACCCACTTGAGGCAGTTAATATCACGCGGACCGTAAAACAGAAATAGATTTTAGGTCTTCCTAATATTTCGAAAGACTTTATATTCCCCAAACCTCTTCCTTATAAGACGAAGGGAGCATAAACATCAATACTTATAATGACACCGAAATACTCATTCACATTTGACCTAAAATATTGTTCACTCTTCACAATATCCGCAAAGCAAGATGGATTCACATTGATGACTTAATAAAATAAGATTAAAAATATCTTGAGAGTAAAATTAATCTCATTTCTATTAATAGCAATTCTTAGTGTTAATGACACCTATGACTACATAATTATCCTGCCAAAACCAAAGAACGCAACGCATTGTATCACGTCTCGTAATATGGGAAGGGTATACGGACACAAATATTAAAACTTTCTTGGGTTCACTCAAGACATTTACTCCGAAATAAATAATGTCAGAAAAATAACGTCACAGGATCGCGACTCTCAATATTTCTTTCTCGAGTAGTCACGTGTGTGGGTTGCAGCTCAGAAGCTAAATGAAAGTTTCGGCGCAAATATATCAGTGCCGTCACAAGTAAAAGTGAAACAACGCACGACACGGTTGATGACTTCCTTGGGGTTTATTGATGGGGCTTTTTGAGTTTCACTGCAACCATTAACTCCCATCACCCATCCTAACTCGCCTCCACCACTGGCGTCATCGCTAATACGGCAAGAGGAGCGAGTCACCACAACATTATGCCTTCGGGAATCGAACCTTCACAATCTGCCGAGAATTACGACCGCGCGGAGGTGCAGAGGATGGCGTGGGAGGTGGGTGAAGGGGAGAGGACGGCACATTACGGAGGAAGAGATCGCCATGAATAGCAAGCGTAAGAGGAAGACGCCGGTGAGTCATCGCTGACCACAGCCCCACAGGCGACGTTCATAACACGTGCCCACGGGTGGGTATGCACCCTGCTGTCACGCGTGGGGGCTAATCCACGTCGACTACGAGCTTCCCGCGCACGGAGCAGCGAAAGCAGGCAAACAGCAGTTTACCCAGCATTATGAAATCCTCTTCCTAGAGGCTTTTCCACAAAAACAGCAGCATGAGGCGAAAATTAGCATCTCAATAAATTGGACTTTGATTTCGTATTAATGATTTGAACGTTGGTGGGTAGAGAATTAGTAAACGGATGAAGCTGTTTAGCATTCACATACACATGGTATTTACCTATCATAAGGTCAACCGAACGTCCCCTAAGATTTCTCATGCATAGACATTTTAGAAATCAATTTGTCAACGTGGCAGAAATATTCATTTGTCACTAGAACACTTTTCTCTATCGAGATAAACTATTATTAGTCGGGAACCGTTTCTCAGCGTATTTTCCCTTTTCATTCCGATTTGAAGTTTTCCTTTTCGTGTACATCCACTTACGTCGACTATTACCAACGATAATATTGCATAAATGGATAAAGAAAGAATGATTTTTCTTCCTAGCGATGAAAATACATGCCTCGTTGACCCGTTTACCCCCCACGCGCATGATGGCTTATTATTTTATCAGTCGAGGATAATAAGCACTCTAAGAGAGAAACTAAGTTGAGCTAGTTAATTATGAAAACTTCAAATATTATTTCAATGTAGAAAATGTCTTAATTTTGCACATCTTTACTTAGGAAAACGTAATTCCTGCCTGAGCTGGTATTATACTTTCACATGACGATGTCTGAGATCATGTTACACCATGCAGAAAATCCAGCATGAACCGTATACATCACCATTCTACACCTCGTCCCGAGACAGCTCGGGGTTTACCGTTGACAACGCTTCCTAGCTACCATCTGCCCGTGATAGGCTTACCCATCTCGTCCGTCTTCGATTATACCAGGGATTCTTAAGGGATAGCATCTGCTATTGACTGAGAAAGGTTTCAGCTGTCGTTTTCTTTCTGGAATACAATAGACCCAATTGTCACTGCGGATGAACGCCGTAGACAAAGCAGGTGAAGGGAAAGAATCATTATTATTCAGATTCTAATAGGTCTACTCATTCTACCTCCTTTTCCTATAGGCTACAGCTGATAATATTCAGGTCTCTGTTTTTATAATCAAAGAAACAGATTTGAAGCAAGGAACATCAGTTGCATTATAACAATTTTATCATATTATAAATTCGTAAATTGAATCCTAGTAAGAAGAGTGATTTCATTAAAATGGATTTCAGCTAGGCCCTTTGGAAAAACTTAACAGCGCCACAGAACAAAGGTTTTTTGAAGCATAATAATAGGACGTATAATAATGACGTAGGATAAATATCTAGCGGACGGATTAATAGAGAAAACATAAAGTGGACAGTTGTTATGTTTTTTTGCACGAGAAATTCCATTTTTTCATTACTTCAATTACATTAATTCACTATTTTTATTCCAGAGCGATTCCTTTCATTGCAAATTCTCATTTCTTACGAGCATTTTTTTTTAATTAGAAAGCCTCAGGTCACAAAAACATCTCTAGAAACTCGGCCAGACGGTGAAGAGGGAACAGGCATCACTGTGACATTCATTCAATAGGAATAATTATAAATTTAACACTAATTACCAATGAATGAATCTCACATTTTTGCTTTTATTTATTTTCACACGTCTCCAATGCAGTCTAATTAAAACAAATACGTTTAAATGGGCAACAGAAATGTTAATGAAAACAAAGTTTGAAATAATTTACCTCCTATTTTCCACTTTCTACGAAAGGATATTTACGAAAACATTTCCACGCACCAATTCCTTTCGTTCTGAATGATCTGGAGAAAATGCGACGAAAAAGAGTTCAAGAATCTCTATAAATTAGAAAAAGTCGACATATCAATGCATATTTCAATCCCTGTGTGACGCTTCAAAGTGGATACAGGCTACACCCATCGCTCCCATCAGCCGTAACGACTGAAGACACTTCCCAGTGGAGTGACCGGTCACCCTGTTTCGTCACCTCTGGCGAAGGTAAAAGTACCCGTGGAAAAAGTCACATTTCCACTTATTCATGGTCACAAACACAAGCGAGGAGTGGTACTCCAACACTCACCCAATGACAGCGTCTATTTTACTCGAACTTCACATTAATAGTTTGCACGAGTTTTTGCTCGTGTGCATTAACATTGAAATGAAATCCATGCTCACGGAGGGCTCTTGGCCTTTATTGCTTCCTTTTCGCCAAAAATCCCAAGGCGCTCCCAATCAATTTGTCAACCAATAACCAATCCTATATTTCATAAATTTTTGTGATATAAATCTGAAGAAGTGATAAAAACAGGCAAGGAGCGGTTTTGAGTTGAAAATAGGTGAAAAGCTCATTTCAGTTACAATTGCGGATAAAAAAGTTAAGTGGGGACTGCAGTTATTTGTGAACACATCAGGGATCAATGCATCATGTATGTGGGACGTAGGTGATAATATGAAAACGGAAGTGATGAGACTTTCCAGTAGTGGCAAAACTAATTGCAAGTAAAACACATAAATAGGAGAGTATTATTACAGCGAAGGAAATAGTTAATGTAGGCTGATATTATAACAAAGGAAATTGGACGAGAACAGTATAGACATAAGGACGAAAACAACGCTAGTAAAAAAAAACTACGTCCAGGAGGTAAGTTATTAATAGCCTCGGAGGAGAATTTCAATGGAAATGTTCACATAGAGTGGCGTCGCTTTGAAGAATGAGCATCGATTGAGATGTGGATGCGGACAAGGCTGAAAAAAGTTACCTGGATAGAGAAGATGACGAAAGACGAAAAAGTTAAGAGTTATCGCAAGGAAGAACACTGAAAAAAATAGATTGGTAGGTCAGAAAAAAATTGAAAAGAGGTAGCAGGACATCGAAGAAATTAATATAGGGTGAATTCTAAGATTGAATACTTATTAAAAATCTTCTTAAAACGTACTTAAATCATAAAAAGCCCAAATAATCAATAATCTCCCGGTCTCCCATCAAATTTACTAACATGGATTCTCTATGGTGCATTATTATTTTTCTCGAACTCGGAAGAGAGTGCAGTGACCTCAGCCCGAAGGAGGACGCAAAAACACATGCCTGAGCTTGAATGGAATGAGGAAAACTATGCCAATATATGTATAGTCAAACAAGAGAAGTCGCGTACAAGGCGCTCGTAGGCCACGCTTAGCTTTCCTGAGGTGGTGGAGTTCGTATAGCGATGTTTTGATCTTTGCGTGCTGTCCCTGATAAAATGCGAAAGGCGATTTCTCATTTAAACACGTACTTTTACTCTCTTCTACATCCTCTTCACGTCGACATATGACTATAGTGGTATTGATCACGCCACCACCACTGGTTTAATCTTATTAAGTATTCATTTTATTAGCAGCATGCTTCAAATAAGCGGCTGAACGGTCGACTAGGCGGTTGGACGGCGAGGGAGCAGGAAGCTTCCATCTGGACACTTCCGAATAGACTTGAAGATAAAAAAAAGACGAGGGAGCCAGCCAAAGCGGGCACGCGTAAATGGGATGATGCCCGGCTCCAACATTTCAATGGAATAGCAACGTAGCTGGGGTCGGAGGATAGGAGGAAATTCTCAATCATTCATCGGCGCGCGGACAAAAGCAACCGGGAGGGGGGGGGAGGAGGATCATGCCCTCCAGACAGTCACGACGATGACCTCCCGCGAGAGAGAGAGAGGAGAGGGGGAGAAAGGGGTCGACGGGGGAGAAGGGGGTTAGGTTAGGGGGCGACCCAAAAAGAGGGGACACGCCTAGCCCGCGGTCTCAGGGGGGGGGGGGCCCCCGNGGGGGGGCCGCCGAGGGCACCGGATGCCAATTTCCACGAATGAACGCGACCCAGGACAACGACGAAAAGAGTGAACACACCTGGGGATGGAAGGAACATTGTTAGTACATTTCGAACCTCCCAATCGAGTGGGCCCTAGATATACCTTCGACGACGCAGGCATGACATGTAGGTGCGAGATACCCTTTGTTGGAACAGTCGAGTACACACATACGGGTGAGATTTTTTTTGGCTGGAGACGCTCTTTGGTCTTCTATTATTAGTGGAAGTGGTTCTACGCACACATAAAGGAAACTTGACGTAAAGGAGAAAAAATAAATGCTTTATGCCATTAACAAATACGTAAAAGCTGGGCCCCCTTAACTTTATATCTTTTTGGCATGTTATGCAATACTCCATTGACAATGCTCGCATATTTCTTTCTTTAACAAACTTAACACCTAAGCATCGGCCGATTCTCATGTAGCAGTAAATTCCTATTATTATTATTATTATTAGCACTCATATGCATAGTTATGGGTCCTCATTTTATCTTCCTCATCGATGACGCAATTGCCATTCGGAGGCCCGTCTTTACAACCATTACGAAACATCCACGCTGACTGCTGGACCACGGGACTCGAACTCTCGACCTTTCGTTTAGCAGACGAGGACACTGACACCAAGGCGAACCCAACCTAAAACGTTTATACCTGAAGCAATCTGAATATCCTGTTTCTAATCAAGTTAACACACAATTTACGAAATAAGCACTATGTACACATTCAACACCGATTATAACACTAAGAATGCAATATTTGTATATGAAGCCTAAAAAATATATGTAAAACATTACCCGAAGAATTATAAAATACAATTTGGGTTTATTTTGAGCATGACCAAGAATGGCTTCATTCTGGAAAATGTTGACCTAATGTAAGTACTACCCTTTGACTACAATGGATTGAAATAGTGCTATTCATTTTCTTTCAAATAAAATTGGATTGGTCGCAATTTAATCCGAGGGACCACCAAAACTCCTTCATTTCTCCTTTTTTTAGCATGTTTTTATAAATGTTTACAACATTATATCATTCAACGATGATTCGCACCACTTTGAACACCAGTACATTTCACAAGAACCCCGAAAAACTGTATAATTCTTCATCATAGGGAATGAAGCAAGTATTATTTTTGCGAAAGTTAAATGATGGAGCAGGTGGTGTTCGGTCGTGCGTGAACCACAGAGCTAAAGGGGGGGGGGGGG
>LYUA01001607.1:171340-181478 GCA_002093875.1 Calopteryx splendens
AAGATTGAGAAAGCAAAGCCGCCATTCCTTCAGCTTTTTAGGGTCACACAGTCAAGCTAAACATATTAAGTCAGGCGCAGTTTTTCACTTCACTACCATGATACTCTAAAAGAGCCCCTAGCGTAGATACGGCCGACGTGTTAATAATAAACCTAAAGGTATCTTCAATAAATAATTTCTTTGCCCTTTGGGGGAGTTGAGGCGGATGAAAACTACTTATGAGAAATACGAGTTTAAAAATTCCCGTAATCTGTTTAGGCAATTTCTAAGTCCATAAGATTTACATTTAATAACAGGAAGAGAGCACTACTTTTAGTTACTTTACACTACTTTACGTTATTATTTGACACATTGTTTATTACAATTGGAGGCATGAAATTCTTTCCTCGATGCATGGTCGTACTAATGCCAAAATTACAATTGCACACTGTCCGAGTCTGAGCCAAGGACTTTTAAATGCAAGAGGGAACCGAGGTCTGCAGCGTTTAAATAGTTTAACTATAATTTTCCTAAAGGGTCTGAGCGACCGTCATTCGGAACACACGGGTGGTGGAGAGAAAGGAAGGGAAAGTGCTCCTCTCCTTCATCGCACCTCCCCCACTGGCGATTCGGAATTCTCTGGCCTCGCTCTCCCCGCACTGGCTCGCAGAGCAGAAAAGCGTCGGCGTTGTAACGTTTTCTTTTTTTTTTTAATTCTTCCACGCGTATAAAAGTTAAAGGGAAAAGAAAGGCGCGTCCTGGGTCGCCCGTGACGGCACGCCGTCGTTGGCTCTCGAACACTCTCATACCGTTGGCATAGGTCCGATCGCGACCTCCCTCCTCCTCCCATCGCGAAGCCCCGTGGGTGTCAGAGGAAGGTGGGGGAGCAAGGAGGCGAGAAAGGAGTCTTGGGAAAGGGACGGAGAGGAGTCGATTTCCGGGGGCGGGAAGGTCTTTTCGAGTGAAACTTTGGACGGCCGGATCGCCTCTTGCCAAAGCCATACGTCAACCCGACTTCGTGCGCTCGTCCGTCGCATTGGGTGCTGGGGACCAAGTGGCTGAGGTCATCCGCGCCATTAAGGGGTGTGTTTGGGCTGGCTGTGGGTGGGGTATTGGGTAAGCGGAGGGAGGGCGGAGAGAAACCAGTGAACCCGCGATTTTTTGGGAACGCCATCCGCCACGGTAATCGACTCGAAGCTGGGTGAGGATAGATCTCACCTCGTCCTGAGCCAGCAGAATGTGAAATCCACGCTAAAGAGGAGGGTCAGTTCCTTTCCCTAAGCTGGATGAAGTTAACCGTAAAATTTTCTGGTCTCCAAAGATCGGGTGAAGCTGTCAGTGACCAAAAAATAGCAGCCGGACTTGAAGAAGGGACCTTCCGGGCAGTAACGCTAAACCCACTGGGATACCATGTAATCTTAAAAAATGTATAAAGTCCAAATCACTACGGTAACCAAACTTAAGGTTACTTTTTGATAAGTGAGGGTAGAGCTCACCTCGACTTGGGAACTCGGGTATACGGCGCGTTAAATTCTCACATTCCGGGTAGAAAGGTCATCTTCTTTCAGTGATTCACCTGTATTTTCCCACATTTTGGCATTTAGAAAATCATCAAGCTTACATTTTACATGGGGTTGTCCATCACCCGGATAAAAGCCGGGCCCCTCCCATTCCTAGCCTTACGGTCTAGCCTTACGGCCTAGCTACGGACTATGCACTTGGCTACCACGCAGACCGAGGACAAATTAGTAGAGAGTAGACTCACTGAATCAGAAGACGTAGCCCTTGGAATCTGGATGAAGAATTTGGCGAAAGAATATAAATTCGGCATTTCAACAAGGTTGTGCCATCTAATTTGAGTTTCAAGTAAAAATTTTAAAGTTATATCCTACTCCCATTGTTTCATTTTTTACGAATGCTGACACATCAACTGGAATCTTCAAGGAAAACATATTACAATACTGCCAAATTAGAATTTGCCAATATCACTTCAAACATATTCGTCAACGCAAAAGCACGAAACAGACATTTGTACCCACTAAAATTTCTTACAAGTCATACTAATTATTAAAAAACCTGAGCTAGTTAAATTTATATTTTTTATTCATTGCAAAAGCTGGAATGGAAAAATGAAAGGAAAACATTTAAAACACATGAAGATAATAATTAGTAATTTTGGGGTACTTAATATCAGATACCAAAAACCCCCCATGCTACCATGAAAACTCCCATGATAACGATTGAGAATGCTTAGTTTGACTCCATGGATAACAACCAACAAGCACGATCGCTTTTTATGGCATTGAGCGTAGTCCAGAAAAGTTGGCCAAGCAGTTGCACGTACAGGATAGGCGATAAATTAAATTGCCACCGTAATTTACAACCCATTCGGGCATTGCTTTAAAACTGAAATCGACTGTTGAGCCAAAAGCCACGGAATTTGTGTCCGGAATTCACAACGAAACGTAGATCTTCACGCGGACGCCCCCTCAAATTTTGGCAAACGGGAGACTAACAAATCGAAAACCCCCACCGCGAACGGACGTGGGCCACAGTCTCTTTCTCTCATTTCCAATTCCGAGTCTTTTTTATTCTTTCGAACAAAACAGAATCTTAAACCGCCACCTCCACGAGTCCATGAGCGATCGAGACTCGGCGGGGGGAGCATCGGAACACGCTCCCCTTTCATCCCTCCCATGACACCACCTTCTGATGGGTATTTATTTTTCCTCTGGAGGGTACACTACATTTATTTAACACAACGCCGGAGCGGCTAGCGAATCTGCTAGCTCTTCAACAGCTACCTGGGGGTGAAAGTCTTATTCAATTCGACGAGTGGACTTGGGAGGAGGGAAGTCGTTGGAATATTTTGGCAAGTTCTCGGGGATGCTTGAACTCTGCGATAGAGCCGGGAACGTGGCCAAGAAGGCGAGTCGATCCAACGTGTCAACAGAAATTCCAAAACCTCTCCCCCTAAACAAACATGGCGAGTGCGTGCGGGGAAAGAATTCACAAGCGTAAGATTAGTGTCGTGACATTTTTAGTGATGATTTCGGGTAGTTACTTGCAAAAACCTATCACTTCGGTCGCAATTCCAAGGAAAACAAAAAAAGATTCCGTGACTTCAAAAATGATCAGATTTTTTTCATCCACCACGTATGGACAAGCTGTGTTCTCATGATCGAGTTATGCAATTCCTCCCTGTGAGTTGAAATATTAACTAAATAACGTCGTGACTCAGCGCACCTGTTGACCGATTTGTCAGTTTGTCCGCTACGATGCGGCCTTGTCGCAGCGTATTAACATCATTTCTCATGTCCAACCCTTATTTTGGTTTCTCTTCGGTAAGAGAAAAGGTTCCGAAAGGAGAAAAAAATCCTACTATAGTTCTCACCTTCAAAAAGAGGTTTAGAACCCCATGAAGTATGTATTCAAGTTATTATATTCTTTAACGAAGGAAGCATAAGAACGAATCACCAAAGAAATATTTTTAAATTTTGATGCTAAATAAACGGCAAGACAAAAATGGTGGAAAGAAATTATTACCTCTCTAGGGCGGAGCGTGGGATTTGCTGGGGACGTGAGGTTTACTCGCAAACGGGACGACCCTGAAGGAATGCACTATCTGTTATTAAATTTGAGCCACCCATCCAAACTTAAATACAATTTTGCTTCAGATTTGATCGTTTAATTTCACACAAAAATGGCAGTACCGTGACGAGGGAAGAATTCGCAAACTTCACGCGTCTCGCTTTTTGTTGCGCCGCCGTTGTTTGAAAGAGCACTTGAACGGTGCTGGAAAATGATACAATTTGGGGAAGACAAGAAGGATGTAGCACTCCCAATGAAGCTACTACATCGCAGTACACCACCAGAGGAAATTACGGCGATAATTACGATGTACTTCATACAAATACTCGAATGGGCTGAGAAAAGGATATAGGTTCAAAAAGTTAGGCCAATTATTCAAAACTTAAACATTAGATTACCCACAAAATACAACAATTCACAACTTTACATTTACATTAGAATGCCCACGATTTCTACCACTTCAAACTCAAAAAATCGGTTCTTTATTTTTAAAAAGAACCTTAACCTACAATAACAGTACAATGTTACAGTACAACCATTTCATTCCCAATAGCCGAATTCCAAATGACACTAAAATGCATAAGCATCGAACTACACATCACTGTTTTCAGAACTTCGGGAACCTTAATCAGTCGTAGGCTCCTTAGATATGTAAGAATAAAATTATACGGGGAGGATGGCAAAAAATTTTCCGTCGGTTGTACATCATATTGTCAGGAGCGAAGATTTCCTGCGTCTGTTACACTCCATCATGCGTACGTGGGGGAGTGTGACGATAACAATCCTGCATCATTTTTATTTGCGCAATTTAATATCTTAGTTTCAAATGCCACTCCGGTTTTTAGCTCCAGTGGGATTTAAGAGCAGAGGCTGCATGAAAGAAGAAGGGAATCGATGGCAGGTGCACTAAATAAAGACACAAAGAAAATTGAAGTAAAAACTTTAATAAGGTGCTTAGCCCTGTATGATTCCGAAAGGATGCGCAGAGAGTACGGAGGCCTTTGAGACGTTGGTATGGAGAAGAATAGAGAAAATCAGTTAGTAAGGAAGATTAACGATGGTGTTAAAACACGGTGGGAGAAGTGAGAAAGGTGCTGTGTGAAATCAAAGAAGGCAGAAGAAATGGGTGTAGGAGATATGGAGACGTATTGGGATGTTGAAGGCCGTAATAGAAGGGAGAAAGATGAGCGAGGAAGAGAATAGGCTTCTTAGAAGGCATGCAGAAAGTACGAAGAATTGAAAAGGGAAATGATTTTGGGCATGACAGAAGATATTCACGGGAGTCGTACCTACATAGTAATGTTTTATGGAACGTCCAAAACCTAACATTGACAAGTAGATTACCTTTAATGATGATGCACGAAAACTCGGCGCACGCGCAGGACCGAGGAGAGGGGGGGAGAGGCAAGGAAGAAGAATGCGGTGAAGGTGGGAGTCTTTGCATACAAGCATCTTGCCATGGCGGAAGGAAGAAGGTTGAAGGAGGGACATCGGGTTAGGCGTGCGATTGACGTAATCTACAAAAAAAAGGACGAAAAGGGGGTGATGAGGAAGAGGAGCAGATAATCGAAGGGGCTGACGGAAATGAGGAGCAAAATATGAGGAAGATGAAAGTCTGTGCGGTCGGGGGACGCTCGCGTATCCGACAAAAGGGCAACATGAAACGACCCAGGCTTGAGATGGACAGGATGCGCACCATCTTCCAAATGGAAGTGGCGACAAGTTTTCCTCTCATTCAAACGGGACGTGAGGGTCTCCGGTGGAACTCAGAAAATCGCATTGGGGTTGCTCAACTCGCACAATACACTTTTGCTAAACTACTCAAAACCAGTCCTCGACCAGAAGTTGAATTTGGTGGGAGACGGTAGAAGAGCTCACCGGGTACTTATACCCGAGCTGCGTAGGACTGCATTTTGGGTAAACACTCGGGGTGCTGCGACCAGTTCCATTTCTTCTGCCACCTATGGTTTCCCTAAAACTAATTTCCCTAAATTTTGGGGCTTAGGAAATCGAGTAGTTTATGATTATACTGAAGCATTATCAGGGTTTGAAGCGGGAACCCTCAGATCCGTAGCCGAACGCACTACACAGCGGGTGACCACGCCGCCTTTTCGTAAAGCACGCTGCGTAAAAAAAATGAGGTCCCCCGTTTTAATTTCCGCTCCACTCTACAGCCCCGAGTTGCGCGACAATTTTTTTCCCCTTAGGTTCAAGACAAAGAGACACGGCAGATGAAGAGGAAGTGTTTCTACGGTAATCGATTTGGCCGCATGGAAGAACGACCTCAAAGACGGGATCCACTGAAAGTTTCACTCACTGGAACCCGTCTGCTACCGTATTCTTCGCTTCAGCTCTAAACATGGGAACACACCGAAAACATTACCGACAGGATAAATTATAGGGAGAAATCCATGGTGCAGTAACATCAATTTCCAAAAAAATGTATGGTTCTTGGTTATTGCATGACTATTAACCAAAAAACGGACGCCAAAGGCTCAAGATTTTCCTTCGATTGAACAAGAAGAATAAATACAGGACGAACATGAGATCCATGCGAATAAAGTTGGGTGTGCTAACATAATGCAATATTTTGCTGGTTAGACTCTCACGTCGAAGATACTAATCTTATTCCCATCAGAGGCAGGTGGTGAGCAATACTGAAAATATAGGGCAAAGTCCGTTAGCAAAAGACACGGGATATCTTTCCTTTTCATACCCCAACGCCTTCTAGCTTTATATATTTCAATCTGAGTCGACCTCTACAATTTTTTCCGAGAATGTTATACCCTCTATTATGGTTTTAAGCCAATCTTCGTGGCATAGGATGTATCCAATCCATTTATCTCTTTTCCGTCTCAAGTTCTTCCAAATTGTAGGCAGAAAATGACATAAAGCTTCAAATAACAGCGCTAATGGCTGGTGAAACAGCATGATAAATACAATTCAGCAACACCTTGTATAACCGCCAACCCCATTGGTGGATAGCCACAGCAAAATGCTTCCTCCTCCTTCCATATCTGAATACCGGATAGAAAGCAGGATGCGAAATTAAAATGCAGACTGGCTGTTTCAAAACCGATTATAACTATTGGCACCTATTCTAGTCACAGGTTTACCTCTCTGGTAGGCCTACTCTAGGAACTTATCTATAAGCATTTTCTACTCGACTAATACTTCAGAAGTTAATAGGGAGAGAAGGATAGAGAATAAATGCGGACCCGAAAGCCATTTTTATATATTATAATCAAATATAGGAGAGAGATCCATGCCGAATTTTGTTCTAACTTCTTGAATTGTATCGGTAAGCAGGTTCAAAACGCATCGCCACACTAATGATTTCTTACCTGTCTCCGAAATGTCGTAAAATAACTTTGGAGATGCAAACACATATCAATCGTTTAACAATGCATTCAAATTTCCTGTCACAACTTTCAATGGACTTAACATCAACTCCGCTGAAAAAGCACATACACAGCTGATCCATAACCTAATATAAACCTTGTAATGGTTGATTTTGTAATAGCCAATTTGCTGCTAATATTTAAAATTCGGCCCAGTCGTGTGAGTCCGGATGTTAGCACAATACTTTTCATTTCCTTTCAAAGAATGTTGCGTACATGACGGGCAATGCAGGGTAACGCACGATCCGCATAATAGAAAGGAGGCGTCGCGGTTAGCCTCCTCGGCATTAGGTAGCGGTTAATAAAGGCGGCGGAGTTTCCCTTACCAATTCCGTGTCGCGGAGTATGTACGCGATAATTACAACAACCGCAATTCCGAGTTATCTCTTTGCAGTAATTAAAAACCTTTCATTTTACGCTGAAAAGAAACTGAACAACAAAGCAGAACATGCACATTCTCAGTCATACTTACTTCGACGGCCAGGAGAAGGGACTGGGGATCTCAGCGTTCACACGCTCGGGCTTGCTCGGATGTGACGTTTCATTTCCAGCCCAAGTTTTCCCATCCTAATCAAAGAAAAAAAAATAAATTAACATTGGGTAGAGAATATTATAACTTCCAGCAAGATTTATTATTATGGTAAAATATTCCAATTTCAAGACTTCTGTCATGATGCTTGAGATTTCATGCATGGTAGAGAGGGGGAAGCGATCGGATCGGACGGGCGTCGGGGTAATTCGCTCGCTGAATACCGCGAAGGTCCGTGGGTTCGAATGCCAGATAAAGTCGGTCAAGGATGAATAGTTTTCGGGAGAACGATGGACTCAGACGTCGCAGGACCTTATTTTAGCTTAATTAATTCTATTACAGATAGTTGAAGTAATAGACTCCCCTACTTGAACCACTACTTTGTGACACAAACAGTTATCTGAGACCATGCAAATTACAATTAGATGGGAGGTCAGGTGTGACGAGGGATACTACCATGCACCTGTTGTGAGAGTTCTGCAAGACTTTTTTGCACGCATAAAAATTTCTGTGGAACAATATCAATAGATTAGAGAGAAAACTCACGGAATGGAAAAGGTCAAGAAATGAGAAGGGTTTCAGCGGAATAAAAGGGGAGAAAGTAATATGGGACGCCAAACGGAAAAGGGTGGATTGGACACGGGATGAAACACAATTGAGTTCTCGAGGAGCATGAGAATAGGATAAGAAATAAAAGGGAAGTCGAACGGAGGAAGATTAGGGCACAAAAACTTAAAAAAACGGTGGAAAGGGGAAGTAAAAAGTACGAGTAGTACAGAGTTTAGCATGGAATGGTGAATAACCCAGTGCCGTATTTTCTCTTCGATTTTATTTATTCGGATGGACACTAGGGACGACATCATTCATTATGAAAATTTTTACGCCTATTAGGTGTTTAAAAAAGGGAACTAATTGGAGCACCTTAATACAAAATCAATTAATACATTTTCAAAACAGAGACTTGGAACGTTAATGTTGGATTCAATAACAGATTCTATGGCGAGGTTTCATTAACTCCCGCTTAGCATCGGACTAATTTCAGCTTGAAAGAATATAATATAATCATATACCTATGCTTGAGGGCCAACCAACAGGACCATTGTAAATTTCGTCAAATTAATTTGCAATTACGTGAAGAGGTGTGAGCTATTCACTATAATCCTACAGCCATAATAATATTGAGATTTGACAGATGACATTCCTAATGTACTGACGTCTTCCCGATGTCAAGCCCTCGACACATTTCTCCCTGTTGATGGCCACCTTTGTAAACCGGAATATCGATATGAGTTTCTTTACCCCTTTCTCATTACTATTGTTATTGACTGCAGGATTACCCCCTTTTTCAATTCCAATTCATCCAAAAAAGACAACTAAACTACCACAAAAGTCCGTCGCAAATAAGATGACAAAAGGCAGTGAATTCACGGAACGTCTCAGACGGCTTCATTGCCAAATTACAGTGCAGTTGAGGCCTGCAAGGAACTGAGAAGAAATGAAGTCATTGGCTGGGAACAAGGTGAGTTGGAAGGCTGCTTGCTACCTACTAATCCTAGAATTGACAAACTGTGACGATGATGATAGTGACGCGAGGCTTCCAATTAACGTTTTCAAACCCTATTCGTGCAATCCGGTCTAAAAAAGCTCTCGTTAAAGCGCTTCCACACCGCGGCTGCGCATTCATTTGGCTCGCGACCGGTGGGCAGGTGACACGTGCGAGTGGCAATCATCCGCCGTGGAGGCATTCAAGTGACCAAGTCGCACCCCCGGCTCGGTTCAATCGAGGGAGATAGATATCGCGGTGGTGACGGCAGCGTCGGATATGACGTCAGGCACACGTGAGACCCCTCCCCCGCTCTCACGCTTCCCGGACGATATCACACGTCCGTTTTTCTCCCCACCGTGGGCTGAGGGTGGGGGAGGGAGAAAGAGGTGCGATAAACGAGTGAGAACATCATTTCACCCGGTGAGGGCATTCGCGAATCGTGCTGTGTGTCCGTCGGCATTTGAGGTGAGGGTCGCACGAGGGCAGAACTTAAAAAAAAAAAAAAACGGGGGGAGGGTTGGGAGGAAGGGACCTTCACTTGCTGGGAGAATGCGAGAGGAAACGGTTACGAAAGAGATGAGAGATATTTGGGATAGATTCTGAAAGAACGTCGGGATGGGAGACCTCGAAATAAAAATACCCCGTGTGCAAAGTGACAAACAAAGCCAAGTGAGGGTCGACGTTCCGACGGACGGATTCGACCGGAGAAACTTGTGGAGCCGAAATCATTCGCGAATCGGGAAAAAATTTTAATATTTCCACCCGCCCAAAGCCAACAAACACTGGATAGTAAGTAAGGTGGGAGAAGATTACATTGAACATGCATAAGTACCCGGTACCCAAGATGCGAGTACCCAGTTTTCCTGCCCGAGGTACCAACCCGAAATACGTATAATTGGTAAATTTTTGCTTTTAATCCAAATTACAAATTTTCTTATGTCCTTACAACACAAATTCAAAATATGAAAATAAAATAAGAAAAAAGGCGCTAATCTACACGGAAAATCGATGCGGTCGTACCGACCCTTATGGGCGCATAGGGACGGGAAGAGTTGGAAAGGATAAAAAGAACAGAGGCAGGAGAAAGGAGGA
>LYUA01001607.1:191965-208729 GCA_002093875.1 Calopteryx splendens
TTTTTTCATAAGTCGAGCAACGGGATGGTGTATTTGGGAATCGTCGGAGGAGGTGGGGATTATGGAGACGGATGAACTCCAAAGAATATCCGCTAGTTTTTTTTTTTTTCAAAAATCGTCAAGAGAATGCACACGGCTATTAAAGAACCTAAAGAGGGTGCAACTTAGGTCAACATGAGAGCAAACCGGAAAATTCTGCAACAAAGACATCGGACACTCCAGCTTCTGATGCTGAGGGAACCATTAAGACCCCTCGATAAATCGAAAAAAATAGGCCAGCCGCATAAAATAAGATAACAAGACTCCCGCAATCATAGACACAAACGCTCCGTTCCTTCCCTTGCGTAATATACCATCAAAACAAAGCCAAGGTTAAGCACCCCAAACGTTTTTGTTGGAAACATATGACACTCCTATTATTAAATCTTAGTAGTTCCACACAATTACGAAATTAAAGTTTGGTGCCCTGACACACCACGGCCCTCGAGGCGGCTCACAGTAACGATGAACATCTAGACGGTGCACACGGAATTGCATTCGACAAGATCGTATGTGACGTTTCTATTTGAAATTGATGTGATGAAAATTGCTTGCGTTCGGCTGTTGACCTTAGGGGCCCCGGGTTCATATCCGGGTGACGCCTCACGGCACCCAGTTGTGTGACTTCACGAGTACCAGGTCTTACCCAGGAAACAGTAGGAAGCACAGGAAATAACCCCTTCACCTGATGTGTGAATTTCACACGCCGTATCGAGCTTAGCCGGAGGTG
This sequence comes from Calopteryx splendens, assembly GCA_002093875.1. Lineage (NCBI taxonomy): Eukaryota > Metazoa > Arthropoda > Insecta > Odonata > Calopterygidae > Calopteryx > Calopteryx splendens. The sequence continues at coordinate 192,735 of LYUA01001607.1, forward strand.
AGCTCCACCTACCTCACCTATCCTATTCAACCTTCATCTTGATACCTGAGGTGGATGATTATCTTGTTGTACGATATTTTTCTTGGGATATTGATAAAATAACTCTAATGCAAACAATGAAATATATACGTTGTAGCAGAGCCGATCAGTGTTTTTACAATGATTTTATTGATAAAACGAAAATGTAATCTTAACATTCACTGTCCCAATTTGTAATACGTAGAACGAAAATAACGAAGTCCTAGAGGACATGATTTTTTCTATTCAGTACTAAACATCAAAAAAGCAGAAGTGCATACATGTCACGACGTAAATGGACGAAATCCTATTTTCATTTTACGTGCTCTCACACAATGGATCAAGACAATCGATAATGATGTGGAATATGGATAGTCGACGTTTCCTGAGACACCCGCTCTAAATCATCATTACCACGATACAATTTATAAAAGGGGCCCGGCACTAGAAATTAAATATGACACACAAAATTTGCATCATAATGCGATATGAATTAATATTTCTAAGCATCCAATCACCCATATTTCTAAGCATTGAATCACATTGGATGCTTAAAAATATGGTCCAGCCTTACACGCGGGACGAATGGAGAGGCACCCGAAAAATCGGGTTAGGACCTTGGGGTGAGCGATGTAGCAATCAATCCCATCGCTTAAACCAAGGGACCTGGTGTCAGGTCAAATGAAATACGGCAAGTCTTTCTTAATACGAAGAAGTAGAGACCAGGAGTGCCTATACCCGATTACGAGCAACTATCGAGCACACCCCGGCTTTACGAAATGAAGAGCCACCTGGAGTTAAAAAATATTTTCGAAAATAATTCATAAGGCATGCGTAACAGTCGCATCATGACCATGAATGAACGATGATAAGAATGTGTTGCCTTTAAAATGACAAAAGAAAATTTTTCTTGAGCAAAAACTCTAGCGACAAATGAAATCAATTAGTAACTGTGGCTTTCACTTGCAACGTCGGAAGTATTTGATAATAAGTAAACATCAGCACGTCTTCATTGCTGTGGGTTTATTTTCAATTTCATGCTTTTATCTTTCAAATTCCTCGGTCGAAACACTTGGGAAGATAGGGAGCATTTTGGAAGAGGAATGAGGAAAAAACAGATTTCTCGGGGAGACGAAATTTTCGAAAGGTGACATCACAAAGCAAATAAAATAATGCCAACACTCGCGCGGTCTCCTGTTTGCGAAAAATTTCCTAGGTTGGGAGGCAGAACAGGACAGAGGGCGGCCGTAATACCCCGGGGGACTGCTGCCGAAATCGCCGGGGAAGCGAATCTCTTCCCGCATATCAATGCGTCCTTGAGTAGGGGAGCGGGTGTACGTGAGACGCTTGCGGCGTTGAAGGAGGGCCACGTGAGAGAGGAAACGCACAAGAGAGGAGAGAACTGAAAACGAAAATTGCATGGCAAGCGATAAAAAGGAGATCACTGCTTATTCTTGCTTTGTAATATCGCTCACATGACGAAAAGCAGGAGAGAGTGACAGAGTGACGTAAAATTCACGGTAACCTCCTATTTAAAACAAAGGTAAGTTACTGACACATTCATTGATCCTGGAGTAAACTTTTTTTATCAAAGCCCTTTCCCTTTCTATGAGTATTAATACGAAATTTTTAACAACTTTTACAGTATGCTCAATCATATCAGCAATAAAAATAATACTTAATATATTAAGCATTAGTTCATAATTAATACCATGACTTTATTCCGCATTGCGCCTGAAACAGTAGGTAACATACCATTTTATTTATATTTTTGTTTATAAAATAACTTGTTCCTTTCACGGTCGATATATGTAAGGGCGTCCTCAAATACCACTTGTTACCGATAGAAGTTTTTTGTGGCACGATTCAGAGTTAGGAAAAATTAGAATTACATTTACCATTCAAGAGATCCTCCCAATTTAACACTAAAATAGAAGAGTATTATCAGCATGAGTGGGAAATATTGAACAAAACAGCAGAAAAGAATACGAAAACGAGGATTCGGAACACGCGAGAAAAAAGGGCAAGCTGAAAACGAATCTTCGAGGATTAAAACTTTTGCAATATCAGAGTACCTATTGCTTTTTTTGCAGCGGCATGGTCACTGACCACACAAAAAATTATCTTGTGTTTGTGGGCGAATAAAAAAATACACCACTGGTCAGCCTACTGTGAAGAGGAGAACGAGATTGATCGAAATCTAGGCTCAAAGAGAGTGAAAGGTGGAAGGAGCTCGGAGGAATGAAGATGCCTAGGAGCCGATAAAGGGGACGACGGGAGAAGGGTGCTGAGACGATTTGAGGGGTGGGGGTAGCACGGAATAAGGAAGCGGAGCTACCACCTGTACATGTTTCCAAGCGTGGCTTCCCGGGGCATCACTTCAGATGGGTGAGGGATGTCCTGAGATCAAAATATCCAGGCATGCGTCGCTCGGGGACTTGCGCCTGGCGGAGTTTTGGTCGCGCCCAAATGCGCGCGGCACGCCAAATGGTGTCCGTGTGAATGAACACCACGGAAATTGAAAAATCCTCATTGATCATGCTGACGTGCACGCCTGTACACAAACATTTAAAATGGTGGCAATTATATTTTGGCAAGGACAATTGGTCAACTGGAAATTGGAGAAACCAGAATGAAGGTTCCTCCAGTTCAATCACTATACCTATTTAACAGATATCTCCACGAAAAGAAACATTTTCCAGGCTAGCGTTCTAAGCGCATTCTTATTTACGCATCCTCGAGGCAGCTCGAAAGTAATGGCGTGGATTCAGATTAATCTATGTAAGATTTACACTTTTAGGTCAAATTTAACAACGAGCACAATGAAAAACGGATGTGAAAAAGGTATAAGGTAAATACGAAAAACAATTAATATTAAACAGTAATATATTTCACGGATAAGGCTCACAATTGCAGTTGCTTGATGTGGTGGAAGGAATGCACAATAAAGAATTGAACGTACTGAACTATTCTACTGAATAGGTAACCCAGAAAAAGGCAATGGTTCAGGATCGGCAAGTAGCGAAGATCACATTTTTCGCCGTTTTAGTAGAATACGCGATGGGTAACTTCTACGAAAGGGAAATGACATCAGAAGACCCAACCACACTCAGGGCCCACTAAAGACAAGCCATCGTAATTTCCGGCATTCTCACCTTAAAACGGACATGATTTATTTAAATATCTGAAATATAAATTACAACCTTTTAGTAAGGTACCCCCCCACCCCACCCATAATCACCCATATTTAATAAATTGTTTAGAAACACAAATATCGCGCGCAAAATGGGGGAAAGTTTAAAAAGCAAGCAGTGTCATCGTAACGCATATATAGCTCACATTATTCATATGTTTTCTGCGCAAAGATAAAACGAATCATGCATATTATCACACATTTTATAATGACAAGCAACAAGAACGGACACAGAAAGGAATGTCCGAGGGGTATGAAAACCCACCCAGCAGGGATTCGAAACCGCAACCTACGGACCGACGGCAAAAGGTTCTCCTGCATCTAAATCTTAACCTGTAAGACAACATGAGGGCGGTTCGTAGAGGGTGTTAGATCACCGGCCATTACGGTAATTAGTATAATTAACACGAAGCCTTAGTATACTTCATTATTGGCAATGCCAGAAGGTGGATTTAATGAAAATCAATTCATTTCCAATTAAAAGTTTATTCTCACGTTTATTTTCATTCACGACTTCCTTTCACGTTCAGATTCAGTAGTGCCCGTCCTAAGGGTCGAGTTTTAACCTACATATCTTTATCTTTGAGAGAAATAAAACGAAATCACTTATACGACGATCCCGGGGCGGTAACCCTGCTGGGCGATCTCAAGGGATGTTGGAAGGAGGAGAAACTCTTTGAGCTCAGCACCACGCGAAGGAAAAACAAACTCCCGCTGCTCGACTCTTAAAACGGGGACTCGAGGCAGCGGCAGCGTCGGCGGCGCAGACGGCGAGCGGGCGGCGGCGAACAATTTCGTCGGTCGCGCTTCGACAAACACCCACCACCCGCATCTTTCCACGGTTCCAACCTCGAAGACTTCCCCTCCCTTTCCCCCTACCTCGCCCCCCTTCCCCTCTCTGTCCGAAGCCCCGCTGCTCTCAGACAACACCCACTCCCCCTTCCCCCAAATCCTTCCTCCCCTCCCCCACTAAAACACAAGTGAGTAGGCACTTCCCTCATCGGACGACGGAAGCGTAACAGCTATCCACAGAGCCTTCAGGTATTCATCCTTTTCGGTTCCCGGTTCCGTTTGAGCGAGGTGGTCTCCCTCGGAAGTTTTTTTTTTTAACTGGCGCGCACGCATCAATGCCAGGATTTCTCCACTGTTGATAGATTCCGAAAGTGGCTCTTTGAACGACAGCGCGAAGCTGTGAAGGCTTTCCGAACGTATCCTTTCTGAGGGTCTGAGCTGTGTTCAAATCAAAAGAAATAATTTCCATTTCAATGGTGCTCGTATTTACTCCTTTGAGCTTTTTTTATTATGCCTTCACAGCAAGCATCTTTTTAAGTTGCGTTATCTTATGATTTTCTTTGGCGATTATTTACCAAAGTCAAAATTTAACACTCTTGAAAAGTTGAATTTCCTTTTGAAGTGAGGGCATTATTCCATAACTTTCGAGACGTTCGTTTCGAGCAAAAGAAAGGTCTGTATTCAAAATTCCACACCTCGTCACCTGGGAGCCGATTGATTAATGCCGTACAACAATGAGCTCCTGCACTGCATTCTGTATGAGCAAACTATCGACATGTTATGGAATCGAGGTCCTCCCCTCAGCTGTCAACGCCAAATACACGCGATTCATCGAAATCGCTCATTATCAAACACTGGAAGCCCATGACAATGCTTCTCCCTTCTGTAAAAAAAAGTCGGCGCTTGACTCAGACCCCTCCCCTCCTCCGCCAGATCTCTCCCCTTCTATCGCATTCTAATTCTCCCTCCAGAAACGAAACTTTCATGGAAAAAGAAAATTCCAGGCACGCATCGTTATGGGAGAGATACCTGTACGTGAATAATCTAAAGATAGCATTATTACAAAAGGGAAACCGGGGGAAGCAAATAAAATTGCAACGATAAAAAAAGAAGGCATGTATGAATGCATTGAATGCATACGGGAACAAGTAACATCCGCATATTCGCTGCAGAAACAACTTAGAATACAACAGAATAGAATGCAACAATCACGAAGGGTGAGGAATGATGTTCCGAAAAAAGGTTCGCAAAACTTATTCCAGGATCCTCGGCTGTCGATTGAGGTGTGAGGATAAGAGTAAACATGTCAAAATCCGAATTTTAGGTATCTAGTCCGGCATTTCTTCCAAAACCATCTTGCGTACTCTCCCGAGTGGTATTGGAAGGACTAACATCTAAGTTTTAAACATGGTGGAAGAAGAGAGGAAGTTGCTTCGTGAAATTCAAAGAAGACTGAAAAAGTGGGTGGATGAGATATTGAGAGGTAGGGAGGATGTTGATGATAGGGAGAACGTCAGGTAAACGGGGTATAGGAGGAGGATAGGTTTTTTGGGCGGCATGAAGGCAGGTGGAAAATAAGATATGGAGAGAAGTAAATAATGTAGGGAAAACAAGAGGAGTACATGCGAAATGTAATACGTAATAGCTGTTAGCCAAAACCATAGGTAGATTAATAGCCATGAACATAGGTAACCAAAGGTACCTGCCATGACGGCATTATAACAGTAATGCCTAGAGTTGATGGAAACTGAATAAAAATCGTGCGCCAGATTAATTCCTTAAACTCTAGACGACAGCCGAAAACGAAAATTGCTTCATTTTACAGTGCCTGCTCCTCCAAGTGATCAACGAAACGGAACGGAAGGATGGAACACTTCATGGAGGCTTCACGGCTATTAAAGAGGCTATTGTGAAAGACGAGACAAGGGAATGAACATTTTTTTTGCTCACGAAATAAACGAAGAGACCTGAGTCTCTACTGCGACTGCGCCGTTTTAATCTTCGAAATACGTTCGACTTCCAGTAATACCAAAAATTCAGCGAAGCACATAACAATCGCAATACATGCGTCTTTAGTATTGCTGGCTCATTGCGCGAAGCAACGACGCTGAAACGGAAAATGGTAAATTAAACGACACTATCGGAATACCGTTTCACTGCGCAGCAGTAAGGGCAAAGGAAATTCGCTTATATACTCTGAAATACTAGAGGCCCTCGGAAAAAATGAGCTTACATGGGTACAAGAGACGCCGGATTCAAAAATGATGAACTTGATTAGTTAAATGGATATTTTGACGCAATGATAGTGAAGATAAAACTTGCCTACACATGTCTTTCTGAACTTGAGTGTAGAATTTGGTATTCTAAGACAAGTAACAAAAAAATTTAACATAATGGTATTAAATACCACATTCTGCAGTATATTTCCAAATTTTACATTTTATATAGTGCCAAGACGCAAAGTATTCAGCACGACAGAATATAAGAAATTATCAATCGAAATAAAAAGAGCTAACTTAAGATTTAAATAATGTAACAGTCTAAAGGAAAGAGAGGAAAGGAAATCTTTGAAAAGTGGAGGAGAAAAATCTAAAGGAACGAAAATGCAAATTAGAGTAATTGGAATGGAGAATGCTCAAGACTTCCTGAAAAGGAATGCGGTATTCCAAAAAGATGAGTCGGAATGCACAACAGGGAAGAAAGTCACAACTCGCGGCGAAAGTAGTTGGACGGATGCTAAACGGAGAGTAATAAAAAGAGAAACATACATGGTATTTGAATAGCTCATTAGCATTACATGTCATTTTAACTACCCATGGAAATTCCATAAAAGCAGGCGTAATGTTCTAAACTTGTTCTCCTGTTTGCTGGCCTCCCCTCCCCGCTGTAATCCCCTCAATATGCGGCAGAAAGTTGGAAAGTTTCATTCCACTCGCAACAAAATGAAACACTGGGAGAGGTATTTATTTCCATTTAATTTGAACTCACAAACCTATGGCTATTAGAGTGCCATTTTGCAATCCTATTTAATTGGTTAATAATTACCAAGAAACACCGGTAAACCGGTGAAGTTATCCTACTAAAACAACTATGACTATTGTGCGGATTCCTTACGTAGATTGGCTACAAGCAGAATTATATGAGGGACTATTACCATGCACGAAATGCACTGAAGGAATCCATTTTACGGAAAGCGAACTCCACATTCGCACAGCTGGCTACTCGAGTAGGCCAGTTTAGGATGCTGAGTAATTTACTCTGCGGCTTACCGGAAAGTCCGACTTCAGCATCTGGAATAGATTTAGTCCCCCACATCAGGGATTTTTAATTGTTCGAACATAATGAGTGGCATGGTATTCGCCGCCAGAGTAGGTTATGGATATCAGTAATGCTGCTACTAAGAACTCACTAAAAGGGAAAAAACAGGAAAGGATCTCTCGAGCCTTCCTATTATTAAAAATAAAAAAAATATGATCAGACTGAGAAAAAATTTCCCCGAAAAGCAGTGGAGCACGTGCAATACTGATTTAAGGCCTGGTGCACATCCACTGCAACCCCTAGCAATGGTGAGTCAATTCTTATTTTAGAATTCCATGCAGCATATGCCACGGATATATGACGAGCGCACCGGCTGGCTCGTTTCTGGAACCCGTGCACAGAGAGGAAAAGAGAAAGAGAAAACTCTTGGACTTTCCAACCTCCCTCGCAACAGCTCCCATTTCACTCCCCACAATGCCCTTTGCGAGGGGCTATTCCATTCCGTCCGGCCGCATTCCTACAGGCGGGCGGAATGTATCTGTACTCCCACCCCTACGCACGACAGTCACCACGCACAACCCTTAACCTCCTGCGCCCCCGGCAACTCCCTGTAAGGAGACTTAAGTTTCTCCATTGACTGATATCCGAGATTATAAAAAAAATAAATAAAACTCCTATTCCATCCGTATAGATGATGTTGAATAATAAAAGTGAAATCTAGAGTTTCGGAATGTAGGGTTTTTAATGAGGATGTGGTACAGGTGCACAGTTTTCTTGGCCTAGGTAACAACGCCCATTTTTGACTGGGCTGATTTGAAAAATCCGGATTTTGCGAATTTGCAGGTAGTCCAGAGTTATCAAACTATCGAATACTGTATTTTGCATGAGTTGACCCTCCATCGCGTCGATTTTGAAATGGTTAAATTTATTGAGTTTAGAGGCTTGAAAATGATCTGAAACTTGGACTATAGGACATAAGAAAAATTCCCCCAATTAAATCTACATGACACCCACGATTCTATTCTATTCTACCTTCCAAGCCACCTCTAAGGTGTGTGGAAGGAGATATTATTATTATGTTACCTCTCAGCTAAAACAAAAAAGTAAACAGGGTTTGAATAAATACCTTAAGTAGATCGATACTCAAATTAACCACAAAAAATAGCTTCCCAAAACGTTCTTATGCGTTACCGCAATGTTTTAAAGTTACCTATGAATTTCATGTAGAATTTGAGCATTCATAGAACTGACACACAGAGAAGTTATTCTGCAGCATACATATTTCTAAAAGCAAATCAGAAGGAGATAACTAGACAATTTGACCACTTGGCGGCCAAGTTGTGACCTACATCGATTCTTGATTAATAAGATATCGGCTGAAATTGACACCGATTTGAGAACAAACATTGATCTCGCAGAATACAATACCTAAAAGCGGAAAAAATCCAATAAAATAACTCCATTGTTTGGATCATAAGTAGCCCGACAGTCCGTCCTCCACCATACCTTGAAAAGAGATGCGAAGGAGTCCAATAGCCTTCGATGCCAAAACACGCGAAGCAAAGAAAAACAATGCTAACATCTTCCTCGGACCGGAGAGATCTCTCTCCTTAGCCTAAGTGAAAAGTCGCTTTCGAAACTAAGAGACCAAGACGGCGAAATTATCATGTCATGAATGAAAAGAAAAACGATCGAATCGGAAAACCCAAAGGACGCCGCGGAACAATGAAAAGTTCCATTCGAGATATCCTTCGCAAACGGCGGCCGCAATTATGTTTTTGGCCCTAGACAGCAATCCACTCCGCTGGTTTTCTTCTGCCAATGCATCCCATAAGACCCGCTACTCCCTTCGTGGGTGTGAAAGTTTGAAAACGGAAAACCCCAGTCAATTGACGGACGCAGATGCCTTGCGCGAATTGCCTGCGATTCTGCGTGCACACAGCAAGAATTACCGACGACTCTCCAGGGTCCATTAAGGGGAAAATCACTTCCTAAATGGTAATGAAGACGAGAATGTCTAACACCCGCCCACGATATAAAAACCTACGTAATTCATTCATTCATGCACCAGCGATCTTAGAAGCAATCGGACGTCAAAAGTGATGGTGGGCATTTCAAGGCTTAAAACGGTCAAGGGAAAATGAATTGGGGTGCACTTAAAATATTTTCCTCTGAATGGTTCCCTTGAAGACACTCCAATCAATTCAGTGAAGCATAAAATGAAATCTATTACGAATTTAAAAAAAATGAAGATTCAGGGTGAGTATCATAAAATAAGAGAACGCATTATAATTCAGGCAGAGTACGCTCGATAGCCATAGCCAACTCACCTGCTGTCAAAACCAAAGATCGCCCATTAGAATCTCCCCTTAATCGATGTTTTTCCCTGATGAAGTTTTTGGGGCGTGAAATGACTAGATCCGCCGTTTTACAGATACACCACTTCTACTCTGAACAAATGTTAACGGTCAAAATGATGGTAGGCCAATTCAGACGTTTTGTCTGATTTTGGAGACAATGGACCCGCTAGTATTTTATTTACATTCCTCGGCATCATCATCAATCCGAAGATTGGTTCGTAGCATCTCTCCAAACTATTCTCTTACCAACCATCCTTTAACTTCCTTAAATTTACCTTAACTTTTAAAAAAACATTAAATTAAAATTCCTTAAATCCCTTTCAATTACGTCTTCTATCTCCCGCTCCTCCCGATTCCTCCTCCGTCTTCAACTCTTTCCCCAATTGTTTCATTCAACTGCTGACTTCAGAACACTATCGTGCCTCGGGGTGAATTGAATTAGTTTTCCCCTTTTCGTTGGAAGACTCATCCACAGCCTTCTCTCTCCATCCAATCTTCATTTGTATCTCTGTCAATCCATTGTTTTCATCATCGTTCTGCAGAATGTTTTTTCTCTACTGCTCCTATTTTCTATCACTCATACTCTATATAAGTGAACTCCATATACTAGTCGCACAGAATATAACCACAATAACTCTATAGCCACGGCAATTTTAGAGAAACCACGATAGTTCTTGAATATCGATAGAAACTTATCTTCTTTGGAATCTCGGAGACCGTAGTATTTTATTTTATGCCAACTTCAAGGACAAGTTTCTTTATGGGCAATAATGCACACAGATTCACAGCGACGAGAAACAGTCCCCTGACTGCTAAGAGCAAAATTATTGCTATTTTATTGTGTATTAGAGTACATCATTATCATTATCAAATTCTAAAAGAAATGCCTTGTCGCAATATCCATGTCTCTATTTGCTTCACTGCTTCCTTAAAGTTAGCGTACGATGTCAGGTTCATCTCATGCTCCAACTCTTGAATAATTCAGTTCTGGGACGTCATCATGGTTTCTTTCATACCAATTTACTTTCGAATATAATTTTCAGAGAATGATTATGCCTCAGTACATGTCCAATCAGTTTTGTCTTTCTTCGTCATATTGTTTTTAAAAGCGATCACTTTTCTTTCACTTCTTCCAAGACTTTTTCATTACTTTTTCTTTCTACCCAGATTGTTTTCGTCAATTTTCTCTATATCCACATTTTCATCCCCTCAAACTTGATTCATTCCGCTTTCTTGATTGTCAATGTCTCACATTCATATAACAGTACGCTCCAAACGTACGTTCTGATGAGGTTTTTTATGGTCTCTATGCGAATATGGTTTTTAACTAACAAGCTATTCTTATTTTGAAATACTTATTTAGCGAAAACTATTTTTTCTCTTAATCTCGTCTCACATGTATTTTCGTTGTTAATTTCGCAATAGTATGTACCTTTACGGAGGCTAATAAAGGTTTATGCGATTGGCATGCATCAAAAATATTTCATTAATCTCAATTAGAGATGTCCCCCATGTAGATCCACCGCCTTCTCAGCCAATATTGGTCATTGAATATTTGTCTATTGACCAGTTATGAAATTTCCGGCGAAATTCATAGAAATAAAATAAATATATAATCTCTCCTTAAATGAAGAAAACCCATAAATGGAGTTTACTTCCTTGAAAGGACTTTTAGCTACAACATAATGTCTACGTTACTACTGGCATACTAAAACACAATGTCACTCAACTTCAAGCGTAGAACCCTGAGGAAAACTAAGAGCGAGGGGTTGGAAGACCCACAGTCGCTGACGAAAAAGGGTTATTATTTAAGACTATTATGATAGATTTCCATTGGGAATATTGATACTTCTAAAGTCCACCATGGAGGATAAAAATAATTTGGAAATGGAGAAAATTACGTGTAACCATTTGAAATTATTGAATGATCTTGTCTACACAAAACCGAGTTTTCGCCCTGACGCCTTGCGCACCTTTCTACATCAATCAATCCAGAGACAGGTCTAATACTATAATAATAATAATAATGAGGTCAGAACCCACCTCGAAGTAAGCCTAACGGCGTATGAAATTCATGCTCTCTGGACACAGTTTAATCAGACTGTCCACTAAGTAGGGGAGGGAAGTTCCTTTCCCAGTGCCACCATTCGGTGTCTCACGAAATTATACTGACCATAAACTCACACCGATTTAGATGGGGACATCTAAAAGCGTCACGCAGGGCTCAAAGCCAGGGCATAGAAGTCAGTAGCTGAACGCTCTACTCGCTAGGTTATCACGCCGTTCCTGACGGGGTATGTAACATAGAAAATAATATGAAACAAAACAAACGTGTTATACATTTTGATTCGCAAGGAAAAAAGCTTAAAACGTTAACTGAAAACATGCATTGATAAATTCAGTCAAGTTTCATAAAATCTCCAATGCTACAAATTCTTTACTAACGTAAAAACATCCTCGGCATTACCAAGACACAAGACCACAGGTCCAAATGAAAAAAAAGTGCAATAAGTTCGTGGACTAAAATCATTGAGATCTTCCACGCTAGGAAGAAGATACGTGGTATACTTTTAAAATAGGAATTCAAAGAAGCGAATTTCTTCCGGGGTGGCCTCTCGCGGTTTCGTGCTCTTCCAGGCAGAGCCATAAGTACCTTTGGATCAGCGATGCGAGGAGAGTGAAAAGATGGACATTCCGGCGATTCAGAGTACGTATGAATTGTTTTTAGCACCAAAGCGGTTGAGACGGTAGTAAAAAGTGACTAAGGAAAACTAGGAAAAGACAGTAGGGAAAGAACGACGTCGACGAGAATAACAGAAATTAAAATTATTGGTGAAGAGAGGGAATAAGTAACTAGTAAGCACTCCTGGAACAGAGAAAAATTTTATCCGAGCGCGTAAAAATGTAATACTAACATGAATTGAAGAGACCATAATTTTCCACTTCTTCAATTGGCATTTAAAGAGAAGAAAATTTAACTAATATTTTACAATAAAAAGCACCAATCAGGGTTGTTACGGCTCTGTACGGCTCTGGATTTATTAACTACCCTGACGATTTTGAGTTTTCCGAGCAATGGTTTAATTATTCATCACTAGACAGGCGTGTGAACGCTCTACTCGTGGTAGATATGTATAAAACAAGAAAACCCAGTCGCCGACAACGCCAAAGCAGGCTCATTCAGACCCTGCCAGGACGGCAAGTCAACAGATCCAGAGTCCACCGGACCAACAAGTCGCTTGAAAAACAAACGCTAGTAAAAAAAATCATTGGGGCAGAGAATCTTCGGTCAACTTGAAGCACAAAAGAGCGACAGGGACGGAGAAGCAGAAGTAAATGCAACGACACGGGGGCGGGATTAAGAAGAGTGGGGACACCGGCGCTTCCACCCTTCACTGCAGTCCATCGGCGATACCATCTGTTCCTCGTTTGCTTGCCGCGTGATAAGGGGACAAGTGGTGGAGGAGGGATGAGGGCAGGTTGGGGAGAGCGAGCAAGGAATAGAGAGAGGTATGGACGGTTCGAAAGCCCTGGCAGGGGCTCGGAAAGTAAAGAACGACGTCCATCTGGGACAGAGTGAGAGAAATACGCGCGCCGTATCGGTGGAGAAATGAGAGACAAATGGAAAGGAAGGAAATGGTCGGAGGGCGGGTGGGAGGAGGGATAGATGGAGAGAGAGAGAGAGAAATGGTTTCCGGTCGAGATAGGGAGAAACCACTTTGTTCGACACGCGAGGAAAATTGAGAGGGGGCGCAGGATGAGAAAGGAACGAATAATTGATGGTTGATGGAAGAGAGGAGTGAGTGGGTGGGCGAGAGGCTGAAGATGAGAACGTGCAGGCAATGTAAGGGAAATAATAATAAAAATTTATTCATTCTGGGTGCAATAACCCATATAGCAGCGGTCGGTAACCCACCGTCCACGGATCGTAGCCAACACGCGAGGGGTCCCAATCTGGAATTTGGACCCTTCGGCAAAACTTTTCAGGAGTTTCAGAGTTCAGCACCCACAAAAATAAACAGACCGACTGCTGACTCATGCCGTAGAGCAAAGGAAAACTATTCATAATATGATATGCAAACAAATGATAGGTTAAACTTACCATGAATGTGCTATAGCACGAAAAAAAAACTCATGCCAACAAAATTGCAAAATGAAAATATATTTAATTTTTTTAACTATATTATAGTTAAAAATGTTATAGTATGAAATCTCGAGATGAGTAACTACCTAATAAGACCTGGCGTAAAATTTAAGTGCAAACTAGATTCCATTTTGTGTTAACATAAAAAAATTGATACGTCGTTAGATAACTTACCTAAGTACCGAGTTAATTCCACTTTTAAAAGTTAATTCAATTTTTTCTCGTCATTTCATTCACGCACTATAAGCACGAGAAATAATGGACAGGTAAGTCAGATGCTGAGGCTTTAAGGTACTTTTAGCGTAAAGTACAAATGATTTAACTTGACATAAAAAAATGAATGGTGGGTATAGAACTAGGAATAAAAGAGAAGCCTTCTAAGGTTATAGCATAAGAAATTTGAAGCGCAGTTGGCCAATCAGTTCGTCCTTCTCCCCCCTTACTTGGAGGACGAAGGCTGTGTGAGATTCACTCTGGAGATAGGGTGAGGGGACAGGAGACACGCATTGCTCACCAACCTATTTGAATTCAAGCAATTCAAAAATTGGGCGGAAAAAAATTCCCCAAGTTATCAACATCGTGAACGTAAATTGAGAGGTTTTTTCCAGACCTTCGCGAAGAGTCCATTCGATGGCGCACCTGCGGAAACTAATAGCAGCGACGAGTCGATTAATGGCACGTGAAATTCGCCATAATTAAATTTCCCAATTTGAATCTCAAGACGAGAGGAATACGAATAATTTTTTTTCGACCATGAACACAGGTCGAACAATGAATGGGTTTCACTGTGATTTTTGACGAGAGAAATTTAGCAAGTGCTTGCAAAGCTCTTTTATTCCGGAAGCTTTATTTAATAGACCCGTGTGTCGGTCGATCACCATTTCCTTTCGGTCGAGATCTATCTCCTTCGGGGCAGAAAATTGTCGTTTTTAAGCCAAGAACAGAACGATACCTCCACGATGTACATTCCTTGTTTTTCGGCCGACAAAGAAGGGCACTGCCTAAAGGAAATGGATTATGGGTTTTTTATTTATTTTCTAATCATATTCCTCGGATGAATTTTCCGGTACGACGCAATTGCGATAGTCGACCAATCAGCGAAACCAGTGAGTTATGAAGGGCGAGGGCCTCTTCCCCTAGCGTAATAGACAAAAAGCGTCTTGACAACATTTCCGCAATTTGCGAGGTACTCTATGGGACACAAAGCAGAGGTAACATTCGTGAATTCAACAAAATGCAAAGCATCAGAATTCGTTAAAAATTTTAAGTGTTGCACGAAAGTTAGGAAAAAAAGGATTTGAGCCGCTCCACGGTGGAATTTCGAATGCAAGAATTAACCTTCCGAAAAAGTAAAAATCTTGTTAGGCGAAGCCGATGGAATAAACTTAGTCCCACATAATATTACTTTGAAAAACAAAACAGTACATACAACAGAGAGTGCAACGGAATTACACGCGAACCACAAAAACAAAGGAATATTTTTGCCCAATCATAATTGTGTTCAAAATTACAATAACAAATAGTAAAAATATTGAAAGTAAGTTTCTTGATCATTCGAAATCTGAAAGCAGTCTGTGACGGGGAAGCAAGTACTTTTCATTCCCCTTTGTATATAACCCTATGTAAACCCAGGGCCCCCCCCTATCGTATTTGACCCTGCACAACAATGAAATGTTGGAATGCATACTCTAACCAACAGAATTGCTAAAGGCGTAATGGAGTATGAATGAAGCAACTCTCAACGTGGTACCAAACAACGCGAATCCTCACTGACTTAGTGTCAGGTGACACAGCCTTGGCCCTTCCTTCTTGGGTCTCTTTCCTCCTTGGACATCCCACATTTTTAACCGGCACAGATTACCGTAAGCAATCACTGGGGAGTGTCGAGACAGAAGTGAGGTATCACAGCTGCAACCCGAACCCCGCTACCAGCTCGGTATTTCTTAAAAATTGCAGCCTGTTTTTAAAGCCGCTGCACTTAGTTTTCTTTACTGCTTTGGTAAAACTCTCTGCGTCCGTTAAAACAGCAAGCTGGGAGCGGGATGGGTAAGGAAAGAAATAAAAATATCAGGGGATATAAAAGGTTTAAAAAAAAACCAGGTAGCCCACATTCCGAAAGTGGAAAAGCCTTGCGTGCGGAAAGCATCCCCTGGAGGGACCATGAGAAATAAAACTCTTGCCATTCCGCCGCCGCAAAAGGCGATGATGAGCCTCCCACCTTCCCCCCCCC
>LYUA01001607.1:213064-224018 GCA_002093875.1 Calopteryx splendens
CCCCCCCCCCACCCCTCTTCCCCCGCACGTGAGCGGCGACGGTGACTTTTATTGGATAAAAGTAAATGGGTGGAATAATATTAAGCCGATGAGTCGGTTGGTTGCTAGGGACGACGGGCGAGGGCAACAGGTGAGAGAGAAGGCGAAACTCTCGGGGTTGTTGCTTCCTTGCCAAGGACTACCTACGCGGTAGGACGCGCCGGAATGGGAGGGGGATACGTAAAACGATCATGCAACCCAAGCCGGTGGAAAATGATATCCCGCGTGAGGATTCGAAATTGAAGGATGCCGAGCGAAGAGCTGATGACGACGCTTTCAAAGGGGAGTGCTTAATCACGCAGACCACCCAACCCCAAATTGAGTGCGAGAAACAGATGAGCGACTATACGCGAGTAACGCGAGCGAGCGAGAGCGAGTAACCGAGGGTAAAATTGATCAAAACCAATTTAAGAGTCGTTTAAGAGCTAATTCTCACGTACGATAAATAAAGAATTCTTTTTTGAACTTTTTTTGAACCGTAGAAATCAAGTAAAAAATGAACTTGTTCACTCGCGGTTAGTTTCACATTTTATGCAGCAATCATCATCATACAGATAGGATTTAACTGGCTCTCCAATAATATTCATTTCCTTCGAAGTGAAGGGTTGAAAAAAATAATCAGAAGAGCACAAAAAGATTCGTTTTTATTTAAAAAATGTACAGAACATTTTTAAAGTAGCCGTGCAAAAAAGTGACTAAAGAAGTGTTTCTTTGAATGATGAACTTGAGGTTAGACTTGGCCTTTCCTATTCTAAATGTGTTACAGAGTTGAGCGACGTATTTGGTTCAGAAATAATGTAAATTTTTTGTGACATGATATTCAATGGTTACACGAAGTAAAACACTGTGTGGAAAGAAACATCAAGTGATAAAAAAACAAGAGTAATGGCAATGACTAATATGTTCATCCCGAGTCCGTTACGCTCTAGCGGCTAACTTTGGATAATACAATTTAATATTAAATTTAAATATTCAATTCAAACTACATATTTCATTCACCTGAGGACAACAAGATGATATTTTGAAATAAATGTGTAACTCATTTCATCTGTAACTCACTCAAGTGTAATTTCATTTAAGAAATGATATCAAGAAACAAATGTCGGTGGTTTCCCATTGCAGTAAATCAAACTACATTCCAATCAGCTATCGCGTATGTCATGGCTTTTCATTGCATCACTTTCTCCATGCTCTGGGGGATAACATCGTTCAATGACGAAAGGGATTCTGTGTCAGAATACCAAATTGAGATAATAATCGACAGCAGAGATGAGACAGCAATGTAAGACGGAATAAATTATTCACTTATTCGGTGTGTCATTATACTTCGCCGCAAGAAAATTACAGGAGCATCACCACGTGCACACGACCACAAGGAAAGAAAATAGGCATCATACACATATTTCTATAACTACATTTCCCGGAAAGAATGTGATTTAGGAGTAGGTGAAGGGGCATTAGGAGCTGATTCATTGACATGACAAATAGTGTGAGTAACACACGATAAAGCCTAATAACAATATGAATTCGATTTGAAAATGTGGCAAGATGAATGAGATAGTAAGGAAAGAAGTTAGAGGGGAAGAATGGACTACGGAACAACACGCGCAAAGGAAGAATTCTTTTGTTGGACATACCACGAGATACAATGTATCCGCGAGGAGCTTAACTGAAGGACAAAGGGAGGTGAAGCTTTAACATCCCCCGTAGCGTCAAGGCTTATGCCGAAATTAAGATACTATGAACTCAAGCAGCATTCTTCAATAACCGAAAAATCCAACAGAGGAGGTCGAAAACCTAACATTCCGGAGGGGATAAAAAGCATTCTGCATCTAGGGCTTGTACCCACAAACCCACAAGTGGACTTAATATTTATTCTAAAAGAATGTATCAAGTTTTTTTTTCATGGACGGGAAAGAAAGCGTTGCAACCACAAGAAATGCATTTCAGGGTGTGCGTACGTTTTAACCGTCAACAGGGGAAAGTATGACCTTTTTTCCGGGTGAAATAAACGCTTAAATCGTGAAAGGAAAAACGTAGCCGTTGATTAAAAAGAAATCAAATGCCTCCCAGGAGGGAAGCGACCTTCTTTGCAATGATATCGCAAAAAATAATACGAAAAGAAAGTGGAAAACCTAAATGAATGATCCTGTTTTCCCAAAAAATAACCACGGACACCGAATTGACTGGAAATAATGCAATAAATCATTAAAAACGAAGTATGGTCACACGTGAAAATTATTTCTATGCACAAGAGTGGGCTATCGTGATTAGGGGCCCACACAAACGACCGTGGATCTCTGGAGAGGGAAAAACAATCTTAATAAAATTAAATAAAACAAGAAAATTATCTTCGATTAAATCCATAATCTGGGTTTCCTCTTATGGACAAAATCTAATCAGCTCTTAAATCCATATGCCGTATTTGAAGAAAGAGCTTGGACTAATGAGTCAATTTCTCAGAAACAAGAAGGGCGGTGGTGGCAGGAATTCCATGGATAGCGGCAAGTGTTGCTCACATGACATACCAATCAACATTATAATTTCAATCCGGAAGCTACAATCTTCAACCATCAAATAACAAAATAACAAGCCCTACTGCGCTAAGTGGCACATAAATGGTGTGAATACCAAACAGATGAACGCTTGCAACATCAAAAGTATGTATAACACATGGCATCATCTTCCTTTGCAACTCCGAATGCATAATATTTCGTCTGCAACAAATTGAAAACGCTGAGTGTATTTTCTGGATCAATTATCTTCTAAATCAGATTTATGAGGAAGAACCTGATCCAGTGATCCTGGGGAATTAGTCAGAGGGCCACAGATGGTACTTAGTGAGGGAGGTGGATAGATGTTGGGTACATAAGGGAACAATATTATACCCAGCATTAATTTATATGGCGCTTAAATATGGAGGAGTCTACCGGTGCTATGTTTTTAATAGGAAATTATCACTTCTATAATTCATTTATCCTAGTATCAGTATTTATCCTCAGCTATGACATTACAGACAGTAGGACAAATGTTTTGAACCCAAGTGATGCCTTCGGAACCTTCCTCAAAAGGTATTTTGACCTGGGATGGAGATTTAATTCGAAAGAAAAAATCGTCATTTGGAAAGGGAGTGGTATGTGATTTCACCATTAGGACGAGACTTCGTGAGCTGAACGGTTTAGCACGAACTGTTCTCTTGACTCTCACCTATCAAGCAAACTTCGGAATAATACGGTTTGATATTTACGACGATAAAGCAAAGAGTCTTAAATGGATAGCTAAAATTTATAATTTAACGAAAATCTAAACTTTATATTACAAACAGCCTTCACCAACTCCAGTCCATTAAACTGAGCGATGTAATTAAGAAAGTATTGGGCGAAGTGCCGAGTTTTCCATCCGATCGAGCATTCACTTCTCTATGTAATAAAAACAGTACGTACACGCAGCGAGGAATAAGAACTCCTACCTCTAAATTGGAACGGCATGGCACGTAGGGATGTTATTCACAAACAAGAACAACGTTCTTGCATGAATGCAGGCGCGTGAAAGGCAAAACTATTACATGTCAGATTTCAAATACTCAAGAGTGACTTTTAACGGATGATCCGATGTTGCATATACAATTGCGAAAAATTCATAAACCCAAAAATCATGCGCCTGAACCGGGACTCAAACCCGGATACCTCGACTCAGATTTACCAAATTGAATTTCTCACAGCACAGACACAGCGGTCCAAAGGTAGAATGTTTTACATAGAATGCCATAAAACTGTCACACAAAAACTTCTTGTAAATTAGAAGTAACCGATGTTTTAATGATTCTCCGTCGGTTACGGCTACGTCGTACAGTAGGTATATTCAACTCCGTAAAATCTATTACACATAGGCTATCATTGAATCCAAGTCCTGATCAAGATTCGATCCCACTACTTTCGGATTGGCCACCGAGCGGGTTACCTATACTATAACGCAGTCTCCCCACATCCAAGGTAGCGGGAATGGAGTTCACACAAACACAGCATGAGATAGATAATTGGAGGAAAGAAAAGCCTATTACAGTCCGCAAAAAAACATTTTACTTTACCGAACGAACTGTTTCATCCTTGAAAACGATTGGTTATTTTGAAAACTGGGCTAGTAATATCAATATGTTTGAGGAATATACTAAGTTCTAGCCATACTAAAAGAGTACCAAAGTCTTTTTCCCATAACATGAAGTTACTCAAAGTGACGACTGACACTATAAACTGTATGAGATAGAGAAATGATCGAAGATGGTGGCTAAGCTAAAAAATGCCCCAGTGGAACTACTTCGGCTGACAATGAGATATAGTTGTGAAAAACACTACACTGCCATTATGATCTCACCTTTAATTTATGATTAAATAATCATAAAATAAATCAGGGTAAGACTTGAGTGACATATCCCCGGTGGAGCATTTCCATTACTTCTGAGAAGAGTCACATGAGTGGATTCTACCACTCAAACCCTTGAAAAAAAAGGTGAATTAATATAGTAAACGTGATAACTACTTACCACGCCACGATTTTTAAAATGTGAGCCGATTTGCTGATTATTAACCATATTAAAGGTTTACTTTTTGAACAAAGGTTCTAAATATAACCTTGGCATTAATGATTGCATTTTCCTACCTGGTCATTTTTGAAAATAGGAAAACTTGTTAACTTATCTCTTGAATTGTAATCTTAAAATACTCTTGCGTAAGATTAAAAAAGAAATGTCCCACACGGAATTAGGATAATGTGCATCCTATGACCGATTTCACTAATTAACAGAAAATAAATTTCTATCAAATTATCTGTGGTTCCGGAATCTTAATTGCTATGCCAGATAATCCGTTTCAGGATTAAGTTATAAAAAATAAAATCCAAAAATTGCTGGCATTCAAAGTCATTGGTTTAATGAAGGATCAACACCCTGTCGTTAACGCTTGACTAATGTCCAACTTAAACGCCTTATTTAGCACTGCCGTCAAATTTTAAAAAATAACGCCGCCCTTCCCTTGATGCCCAGTCTCCCAATAACATTTAGCATCACAGTAATAACCTTTCGTTCGTACTTGATCGCTGAAGCGTATGACGCGTCCTTGAGGGCGGGGACAAATGGCTTGGTAATTATGGGAAAGGATTGTAATATTTAAATCGAGCCATCGGAGTATTAACAGATGTCCATACTTTTTCATACCTGCTAGAGGCGATTTACTTAATTTAGAGTATTGATTTACTTAATTTATCCTCGTCCAAACAAAAATTGCATTCAATGACATTTGATTATTTTCTCTAGAAACGAAAACGCATGCGCAAGGTGCAGAAAACGTTCTGACATTTGAAAAAATATTATGTCTTCTGGTTACCCATTGGCTGTAAGTGATGCCATGGGTATGTCAAACGCTGGAATATTTTTCTTACGTAGATAGTTTGATATGTATACATGGACTTTAATTAGTTGATATAGTCTTGGTCTTTGAAGCAGTGGAACAGCTATGAATTTTCGGTTCCTAGGCAAAATGTTCAAAAGGAACTTGCACTTCCAAGCTCCCCGCCGTCTTAGAGCTACCTAGCGGCCCCATTGCTTGACCGCACTTAACTATGGTTATGCTACTGGCTATACTCGAAATCTAGACTAGTATAAACCTTGAATATCTTGATACATGCATAAATATATGCATTCAGACGAGTGCTTTCTTAAAAGAGTAAGTGTGCTTTCGGGCTGTAAGGAGGTTTTTTACGAAGAACTGGAAGGATTATATCAGAATAGGAATTGGTTTCAGCTCATTTGATTCGCAATAAAAAATTAGACTTGAGGAATCGCGTAACCATGTTAACAATTCGCGCATTTGCGCCATATGAATATGTCAAGGCTATCTTTTTTATTTAGATTGGTTTTAAAGGATATGTTTAACTTCAATTGGAACAACATTGTCTACTAATATTCGCCCTGAATTTACGTAACTCCAACTAAATGCAATTCTTAGCATACAATTCCAAATAAATGTAAACTAAAATTAAACATTGGATAAAATAAGTTAAAAATTAAATGTTGGGACGCATAGAGTTGAATTGTCTGAATAACTTGAGAAATATTATTCCCGCTAAGATATAAAAACGACCAAAAAACATTTGGTTGCTACTGGGAATCGAATCAGAAACATTGCATGTGATTACAGGAGGCTAGCAACAAGGGCGTGAATCAGAACACTTCAAGAAGGCTTGGCTTCAGTTTGAGTTAAAAACTAGCCTTTTCGAAGGGAATGTCTGCTTTAAATATCGCTTTGTGAACCGGAGTTTAACATCAATATTTGATTCGCCAAAATTGAATTTTCCCTCGATTTATGACAGTTCCATTTATTTTGATTGCTATCGAAACTTTACGAAAAACTGTTTAGAATTGAGGATATTTTAGCGTTCGCCCATGCACCTTGGAAACAGGTTAATATTGTCCTTGAGTGGCTTTGTCAGACCAGCTAATGACTGAGTGAGAAGCTGAGTGACTGTTTTTAAAGCGAAGGCTTAGCAAGTGTTCGCATGCATTAAATTACGCTGCACGAGTTGCTTACGCATCTAAATGGAACTAGGACAATTAATGGTATGTAACGTCAACTACGCCTACACCAGTAGGGTCTCGGTGGTTCTCGCATATAGGCATCCATTGTCTAGTTTCACGTTTCGCGAAACGGTGTCCGAGTAAAAAAGAAAAGCATGCGTAAGAAAGAATCATGGAGCACTTATACAATAGCGCTACCCTTTTTCAATGGAATATATAGCAGACGGGAACATGAGGGTGAAATTTGGATATTTCTCGCCGGTTTATCAAACCCATGAACAAGTAATTTAAACATATCATTATTATGCTCAATCATGCACAGTAATCTGATATGCTATGTCGCAAGCGTAATTTTAATTCGTCATCTTAATAAGTCATCCGGAAAATGCCGTTTCTATCTGAATGAGCATGCTTGTGTGGTTTTCCCAATCTGTTTATCAATAGTTTGCTCTTTCATTTAGCGACAGATTGACTCATATTTTAGCGGCATTAGGTATTCCCTTTAACCAAAAGTCACTCGGTTCATCTCACTCTCCTGTCTTGGCTTCCTTATACAGAAAATGTGCCTTCGTTATGAAGTAGGTATGTGTTCATTATAGTCCACCTTTTAACCCTTTTCCGTTATGTTTGGAATTTCTTAGGTATCTAACATCGGTTAAAAGTATTTATTATGGGTCAATTATGTTAATGACCCCACCATCGAATGATTTTTAAATTCCCCTATTCCTTCAGATATTAGTGGACATTTTGATTTCCTTTAAAAAGGCATGATTTTTACAGAAACACTTGTGAAAAAAAACTCGATATCCTTACTGGTAGTAACGTGACAACGGTCCCCTTTTTCCTGAAAAATAGTGTATTACCCCAGATGTCAACTTCGTCATTGCTACGTTTTGGGGCAAGGAAGGAACGCAAACTTAACGCCACTGCACTTTACGAAGAACATTCAGTGTAGTGATTCAGGAGTACGCATTGAAATTTAAATAGGACCCAGTAGGAATTCCCGGAATAGGATCCAGTTGATTCTCAGATTTGCTGCACCAATATGGCCTCCTTGCGAGTTGTATTAATTAATTAGCAAAAACTACCACAACTACAGCCAGAAACGCATCAAAGACGATGGTCCCAAATCGCTGTAAAGATAAACTGAATAAAACGAAATGAGTTTTTAAAAACGGACCCTGAAGTCATGCCACTCGATTTTTGCATAACCATGGCCAAGTTATGCGCAAGTGTTACTGAACCTGATTTGGGTTTTAAAATGTTAATTTACATTTTCCCCTGTTTTCTAGAAAAGCGCTCAGGTGTGGAATACCCCTCCCAAGCTTTCATCGCCTTGCGCAACCGTCGTCGACTCAGCCTTGGAAGCATGCACCACACTAAAAGACTTCTTAGTCACTCTTTTCCTTCGACCCGAAAGCCAAACGTCATTCCGATTTCCTGTAATCACTACTGTGAACTGGCGGTGAAGATATTTATGTCGGTACTCATTTAGTGAGTGAGTCACATAATAGCGGGTCGATTTTGGCGGTAGCTCTGAGATTCGCTCGTTCTAATCTCCCCAACCCTGTCCATTCGCCCATTGAAGTCTCCCGCCCGTATCGGGTGCCCACGGAGGTGCTGGGAGTGCTTCCCTGCTCTGCGCAAACGATCCTCCTCCCCTCTGAGTAGATACTTCTCACTCCCTTCCACGCTCGTAACCCATTCATGCATTCACCACGCTGCGAACTTCGAGCGTAGTAGTTTTTAATCATAATTCTCACAATTTTCCCTTGAAATAATATGGCGGCAATGTGAAGTTCTTGCTCATGGATTTAGCAAGGTATAATCGCCAAACGACATTTTAAGCAATAATATTGAAGGTCGGCAGTTTCCGTTGACTCTTCCGCAACCCTTTCACTGGTGAAAAGCACCCATATTTTCTTCATAATCCAGGAGACTATTGAGTTCCCACATGAGCGTTTACCTTTCCCATATCGGAGTGCCTTACGTTTCACGAAGAATCATTTAGGTCCATGATTGTCATTCCTATGCTTACTAAACTATTGGAAATTGGTTTCTCAAAAGATTAAGTGAGCTTTGAGAAATAGATATATGGAATGGAAATGCTTTTTACCGTGCATAAGGTTTCACATTTTATCCATTGCGTTGTAAATTTTCCAAAAGAATTTTTCAAACAAAAGAATCGTATGGTATTATTTTATTGTGACGCTAGAATATGGATTCGCCATAGGGGATAAGTCATTTCATTCTTCCAATTTTCTTATTGCCTTTTTTTACAGGCAACCGCAGTACATTTCATGCAATATGTCCATGGTGATGTGGTATAAGAGGTCGTCCAGGAGAGTAATAGCTAATCAATTGGTGCTATACACCTTTTGTAATGTCCCTCTTTGTCTCAGCACTCAAGTAATTTTTGCATTTTCCTATTTTTTCATGCCTTCATTTCTATTTAAGGTTGCCTATTATTGTGAAATGATATCATAGCAATGCGGATATTTTGAAGAGTTGAACACTTTAGGACTAGTTTTTTAGGACTATAAGAATGAAGTTTATGATAGAGTGGAGTAAAAGTTAAATATGAGGATGGTCAGAAAGAAACGGAGATATACTCGTTAGCAGCCGAGAAGTTTCGAGTCTATTGAATTTGCCATCAGAAATTAAATAAAAAATATGCAGACGGCACATGGGAAAAAACGAAACCCTAGATATAATGAGTTGGATCCTTTAAGGAACCTAAAATTTGTGATTGACACGATGAGAGATAAAATGGGGTAACCACATGAGGAATACAAATGGAAGAGTACTGGTGGCAAACAGAGGATGTGAAGAAAGATTTTCCGCGTAAAAGCGTTATGAAGTTAGCATATGTTGAGGAATAACGGAGGGCAGGTATTTTTCGGACTGATACGCTGTTTTAACCTCAAATCCGGTCGATGGCTTAAAACGACCAATGGTCATTGACCACTTAATTTCTAAGAATATTCGTATGTGTACTACTATTCAAACTGGTATTGCGGGAAATGGAAAACTTTCCAAGTCCTCCAAGGACCTTTTTCCTCCCTAGTGTGCCTAAGTCGAAAGTAGGTCTAAACGTTTCCTCCCTTGTAAGATTCTGATGCAAAATGTGGCTTGACTAACCCTTGGAGGAAGGAACTATATACCTCCCCTTGTTTCCGTGCACGAATGACGTTCGAAATCGCGTGATCAGAATAAGAGTACAGACCGTACTCAAGACACTTCGTTAGTCGACGTTAACCATCCGATAGGAAAGTCTCGGCGCTGAGGTGGTATATATTTTTAAGGTGGTTTATACGTTTAGTGGATATGGGAATCGGATGCGGACTTTTGAGAAACCTAGTTTAGGTCAGAAGTTAAATTTAAATGGAGATTTGAAGAATTTGAAATAGGAGATTTCACCATACCAGGGTGAAATCTCCTATTAATCCATGTTTCCTTCAATCAGAGTTATCAACTCCGAAGGTTGGTTTCGTAATGTTTTCCAAGCCTCAAAATTTACATTAAAATGTGGAACAAAGAGAAACTCATTCATTCAAAGTTAACACATGCACGCACGATAAGGGGACAGAGTTACAAAATACACCCAAAGGATTAAATGCTTATCTCAGCTGCCAATATTTTTCCAAGTGAAGCAAAAACATTCGCGAAAAGTAAAGCATTAGGGTAGCCTGTAAAACAGCAACGCACTTCGCCACGAAAAACGTGAAATGCATATAATTGCGACAGGCGGGAAGCTTAAAATTCGTTATTCTCCAGCTCAAGGAAGGAAGTTACAGATGAAACCAAATTGAGAAGATGATAGGGTAACTGGAGCGTTGAATGTAGCGCCTGCTGGATCCCTGCTAGAATGCGATCCGACTTCTCTTATTTTTTTCCTCCACTGCCTATAATAAGAACCTGAGAGGAAGACACTCGCATGCCCATTCCCGTTTTCTGGAACACACAAGAAACACGTGGTGGGCCCCATGAAACCTGTTGGCAGAGGAACGCGAGTCAGCCTTCCTTCCTCCACACTCGGCATATTTTATCACCGCCGAGACGATGGAACGAGTTCCTCTGGTTCTCCACACACACAATTCCACTCCGGAGTCGGTTGACATCTCGGATATGCGAGTTTTTCCCTCCATTTCCCAGACAGCTTCGGAGTCCACCGCGGCGGACGTCAGGGCACTTATTTGGGTCGCTCGGGCGATGAATAAGGCATATCTCCTTCCTTCTCCACCCGAGGGTTGAGCGGGTGGAAGAGTAAGGCAATGGGGGAGGATTTGCCACTTCTTCCGAACCGGAAGCAGGTCACGGCCACAGTTGGTTGGGGGGGGGGGGGAA
>LYUA01001607.1:232999-254995 GCA_002093875.1 Calopteryx splendens
TATATATATATATAATAAAAATAAAAATTTTGAAGCGATGTAGAGATAAAAAGATCGCAAAGTAGCTGTAGGTTGCCCAATAAAAAAATTACCAACAGAGAAATATTGTGGTCAGGGTAAAACATTCGCAATGAATTAATCTTGCACACTAGAAAACAGAAAAGAATTCCGCAGATGAGGAGTCATATGATTTGAGCTGGTCAACAACCTCGTCACCGACTCGCTCGGCCCTTGTCTCATTTCCCCCGACAAGGGGGCGGAGCGGCGGTAAACGAATGATTTCCCCGGCGACCTACCGCCAAAGGGCCAAAAAAAATATTTCCCGAACGCGTTTCTCACCGAGAGGACGAAAAGGTTCTATTACCCGTTCCGAATAGGCGGAGGGAGGGCACTCAAAGAGGCCCACTGGATTCCAGCTATTAAAATGCTCAGCAGAGAAAGTCTGAGATGAAGAGGAAACCGCCCCCGGGGGGTTTGAGGGCGAATAAAAGGAGCGTACAATCCAGGGCCCATTCGCTCCTTTACATACCTTCGGAGGCAATCTGAGCGTTCCGAGGCGGCTTAATTGGGTAAAAAAATGAAGTGTTTTGGAGAGGAAAAACGTGAAATTTCAAAAGCGTTCGGGCCTGGAGGGAGGAGCAAAATCGCATGTAAACAACCAACTCTCTCGCTCTCCACGCCCGTTTTCTTTACAATGGCCAGTTGAGGATAAGGGGTAGCGATAAAGTCACAGCAAACAGAAAAAAAGCGTTAAATGAGAGAGAATTTCATCAACGTATTTCGTAAACACCTCATTTAATACGAAGAATAGGCAATTCAAATAAACTGGTGGGAATCGAAATAGCAGTTAAAACTCCCGTAAGAACATCATGTCACTAGTAACGAAATCATTTTCTTGATTTGATCAATTGTAGGCATGACTTTCTTTTAATAACTTTATTAATTGAGTAATTTATGACTTAATTTATTTTCAAGAGTGACTAATTGAATGAATGGTTGTCCAACAGCCCATGTCATCGCCACCAATACCACTCGATGGCTTGCTTTGTTATACCTAATCATGACATTAAATAATACGTAAGGAAATATTAGCAGGTTCCGTATTAACTAAATAACTGGTGGAAAACAATTCGAAATTACTAAGGAAAAGCTTAGTATTTATTTACTCCTTTTATATACCTCCTTATTAATGAAAGTCGACGAGAAACGGCCACGATCGAAGGGAAAAATGATTATCTCTCCGGACGTGAGAGGGAATTACGTAGTCCCCGAGAATCAAAGACTGTACAGACATCATGGGGACGCGAAGGTCAAGACGGGGGAGAGTCAAAGTCGGTCAATTCCTTACAAGAAAGGAAAGAGCAGATTAAAAAGGCAAAATTCCATGTTGATAAGTGAATTTAAATGTATCCACGCCCACTTATTTTGCATTTGAATTATCGAAAGGCAAGATTTTTACCGCCACAAAATCAGCAGACGTACACATTAATTTGTGTTGGCATATTTATTGCCTACCTTTACCCTATATTATGATTCGCAAAATATTACTTTTCTTAAATTTATTCGGACCGAGAAGATATATTGCCAATGACAAGACGGGACAGCAAATAATTAGGCTTCTTAGTTTCCCAGCCAGAAAATCAACAAGTTTAGGTGTCTGGTTGCTTTGAATGGAATGTGAAAAACAAAACCACAGTCTTCAACCACAGTAAGTTTGATAGGCATGAGCGGAATCCGCCTGGTACTAAAACCGGCAGCGTGTGAAATTCAGACAATCCATTTCCCATTCCGACGTTTATCCAAAACGTTCTTGTGCATAGGAAATGGTACACCTTGGACTTGCCTGCACGTAACCCGAAGCATCACAAGGTTTTGAACCAGGTTTCTTCAGGTCAGTGGCCGAACATTTTACCGAAAACTCTAGCACTCCAAACAAACCCTACAATAAACACTAGCAAAGATTTCAATCAAAGTTCAAAATGTAAAATTTCCATAATGTGGTTGTGTTTTGCAGAGAGAAATGGGAATTACGACCACATTACGCGCTTCTGTGCATCTTTGCAAAGCGAACACGAAAAATGAGAGCATATAAAAAGGTAAGCCACTTCTAAGGTATTTATGAGAACTGAAAAAAAACTCACGTCAGATATTAGCGGTGCAATCGGTGAATATACCTGTCCGGCAAGTGGGAGACCTTGGTTTGGATCCCGGGTGAATCCAATTACTATTACTTATATACGAAAAAACAAGCACGAAACTGGACAGTATTGAATGATCAATTCGAAATAAAGTCGATCGCAGGGAGAGAAGACGACAAAAAGAACGCTAAACGGAAATGAGCTCGTATCACAAGCAGACCGAAAAACACGAGCAATCGCACCGACCAAAGCAGTAATTGCAAAATTGATGTGAGTGCCAAAAAGGTCAGGGAAGTCGAAGGAGTGGGAGTCAACGTTGGAAGGAAGGGGGAAGAGGGAGAGAGAGCGAGTGGAGGCATGGATTGACCTGGTGGTTAAACTAAAGGAAGAACACCTTTTCTGGAAAATCTGGAATGAATATCGTTCAATCATTTATCGAGGGATATGTACAGTCCGCTCGGACTGAATGCACCAACAATTGACATACATGAGAGAAACAAGTGCGCTAAGCTGATTCAGTCAAAGAATGTAAGAGAGTCGAATCATTAAACAGGCAAGTGAAATGGTTTAAGAGGAAGGGGAAGACCAAGAAAGACATCCGTGAATGTAGTTGAAAAGACTCTCAAGACAAGTCTTGAATATTCGGAGTGTCAGGCACAGAAGGGCACGCATAAAACATGCATGAATGTGACAGAGGCGAAAGAAGTATGCAAGGACATGGGCAGTGCCTCTGGAGGGAATTAGTAACAGGCAGAGAATCCTTGAAATTAGATAAAATGAGGCTTTATTTTGACTTTTCCTACCCACGACGTGAAGGGTATGTATGTATCGTCGCGTCCGCACAACGGTTGTAACGACGAGAATTAGTGTGTAGAAAGTGCATTTAGGGCCGAAACCTGGTCTTAAAGGAAAGAGAATGAGCGTGGATCAGAGACCATTGGGATGTGTTGTTGGACAGAGGAGAAGAATATCGATGAAGATTTTACTAGTAGTACGACTGGGGAAGAGAGGATGTTGCTAGGCGAAATCCGAAGATGGCAGAAAACAATTGGCGGAGAAAATGCTGAGAGGTTAGAATAGTTAGTGCGAAACGCATATACATAATAGTGTTAATGGGAGCATCCAAAACCTACATTTAGTAAGTAGATTACCTTTGATGATGATAATCAGTAAGTCAACATCACTAAACATTGCCACAACGCACAAAAAACGTCATGGTTAGGGGAACACCACGAGGAGCGGGTCGACTAGAAATGGAGTAGGTACAAAATAAATCCAGGTTCTGAAAATCGTAGAATCACTATACGAGCACCCAATCTAGGATTCGGTTTCAATTAACAAGTAGAGGAACGTAACAGAAATATCGCGGTAGCAGAAAAATAATCATCGCTAAAATAAGCTGCGTTAAAAATCGCTCAGTGGACGAGTCCGAGAGGAGCTGGTACCAATGTCACGATGCAGCCGTTTGGACGCTTCGAATGGCTGATCTATTTAACACGGCCAAATGCGCGAGTAGCTTACTTTAAAAAAAACTGGGAGATTTTGAGGTCATCTTTAATCACCCAAAGAAACTCACTGGGGAAATCTGCCTATTTGAAATTGCGTCGGTTTTGCATAAATATAATGAATCCTTCACATTAATTAAGGTTATATTTAAAAATCAAGAAGAAAGCCAAACTAATTTATAGAGCCAATACTCGATTAATTTCATGCAGTTATTATATTTCCCTTGAATTATGGGCTGTATTCGCATAACCGACGAGATAGGAAATTGGGAGATGTTGACGTCGTCACTGTCTCAGAAATGAACTTTTAATACTTAGATTACAATACAAATAGAAAATATGGATGGATTTTACCGAAGGCATTCAAAGCATATAGAGATGAATTAAAGCTATATACCCTCAGAAATAGTTACAGCAAGGATCTTGGAGACGCATAGATGAAGGGTCTTAAAATCATACTTTACTAAGGCAGGGTTGGGTGGCTTCCGTTGACATTATGATGCAAAGAACTGTGTCTCTTGGCCTGAACAATAATGCCACTGAGTGGTGTTTACACCAGCAGGTGCACGGTCCCGCACTTTACTTGGCGCGAGAATGAACACACTTTGGCACGATACTCTTGCATGTATGTTCAAGGACCGTCATCCGGAATAAGAAGGACGGAGCTCATAACTTGAGGATAAAATTCCTGTCGTCGTTGATGTCAGAGCGCATAACCGCTCACCACAATCAACGTCATCTCTACATCCTAATTCCTAACGCATTGCCCGCAGAGCGCCAATATCTTTTCTCTCAACATCAATGGAGAAAACCTAACCTCTTCTCCGACGAAGGTCACGGTAGACAGACATGTGCCGTGTTTCCACGCCAGGTATGCACGATGCACAATGAATATCGCCAATGCGTCCATGCATCGACAATACGATTCAAATGCACTACGTAAAGTACGTCGTCTTGCGCCTTTTTTGTATACATACGGTATTTCCCAAAAAAATACTTACGTATTTATACTTGGGATATTTGGCATATTGATATTTCATTGACTTCATATACATTGTACCCGAGGTTAACAATGAAAGTGGAAAAACTCAGAGATGCAGTATGACGCCCACATTACATCTCAAAGGGATACATGACATTCCTTGGTGAATCGACGCCATTGCGACTTCGGAAGTACAGTCAATGCATTGTAATAACACATACCTTTAAAAGTCAGAGGAAGTGGGTTTATTCACGCCTGCAAGTAAATGCACGAAAGTAAATATCGGAATAATTTCTTACGCGTTTGATGCCGGTGAATTTCACAAGAATTTTTACAAAGCCCTGGTCGAAAAATGCTCGATATCCTGCAAATACAACTCCAACCGGTGAAAAAAAAAGAGTGCCGATGGCTTTCTCTCATTATTTGGCTCTTTTAGTGAGGGTTCCCTCTCACCTAATAATCGTATCCTCTTCAATCATTCCTCAGCCGATGCCCTTTACTAATCTCGGATATCGAGTGACACACGGACAAGGAATAACGTGGAAGTGGAAAATTCCACGCTTTGGCATTAGAAAATGTGAACGAAAGGCAAAGGACGTGACAGCGAATATACAAAAGACGCCGCGACCCGCATTCGCAAATTCCTCACCAGATCTCCTACAGTGTTAAAGGATACTCCCCTTTCACATGATGGGAGAGTTTCAATTGCATGCAATGGAGAGGATGAAGGTCAACGGTTAAATAGTCAAATATTTGACAAAACAAATATGCACATGCAAATAAATAAAAAAAACAAGCACTATGGCTCCCACATAAGTCACCACTGTCGATCAATTCCCTCCGCGTGACCTCTCACTATAAGCCACATTATACTTACCCTGTTCGACGTGGGCGGTAACCGTCAATCCTTGTGACGAAATTATATGTTCATTAAGTGTTTACTTCCATTAAGTGCGCCTTGCGGGCTGTCAAGTCCCACAGAACTAACAGAACCGACAGAGCAAAATTAGGTCCCTGAATAGCTGCCACTTAGCAAAGCAAGTGGCGCATAACCTACACTTCATTTCCGGGGAGGTAAATGACGTCAGGACCTTCGACAATGAGCATTAAAAAAAACCTTCGGCATTGAGTGCTGACTTGATACCCGATGATCGCAGGGCCGAATAACATCGGGCCGTTGGAGTGAAAAACAAATGATCACGATCCATAAGTAGCGAAAGAGCAATCGGGCGAGCAATGAAACCACCGTTATGGGGGCGTGGGTTATTCCCGCCGCGGTAGAGAGAAAGAGCAACTGGAAACCAGCGAGAGAGCGAAGGAACGCGCAGCAACATTGGGCAACGGCCTATGTGTCGTGACAACCCGGGATCGTTTACGCGGCGCAGCTGAACGGATAATTTTAAGGTCATACACGGTCGCCTATACGGTGCGGGGGGAGGCGGGGAGAGAAGGGGGATAATGACGAGGAGTGCCCGATCAAGAACGCAACTTCCATCGGGAATCGCTCAGGCGGAACTTCCACGAAATATTTCACCCACCCCCCACTAACCCTATACCCCCCCAACCCCTCATCCAACCGGCCGGGCGGCGACGACCTCAGACGTCCTGACCGAGTCATTAACGACCGGGCGTAAATACAAAGAGCGCCACGATTCGCTTCCGATCCACCTTTATGCATCGAAGGTCCCGCAGACCAATTCCACGCAGGACCAAACGAACGTATCCGCGGAGTCCTTGACACAAAGCCGACGGCATTTGAA
Source organism: Calopteryx splendens (assembly GCA_002093875.1). NCBI lineage: Eukaryota > Metazoa > Arthropoda > Insecta > Odonata > Calopterygidae > Calopteryx > Calopteryx splendens. The sequence continues at coordinate 239,385 of LYUA01001607.1, forward strand.
CGATTAGGGAAAGGAAATAGCCGGAGAGTTTAGAAAATGCATAAACATTCACTAGCAATCCGAGTCGAAATAGTAGAACCTACATAAAATACTATGGTAGGCAGTTTCCGAAATGGGATCGAATCGATTTTGAGAGAGCGGGAACAAAAGACTGCTGCCGATGGCCAAGCCAACCTTCCTTTCATTTCTATCTCCTTCACGTCCAATTCGCACTTAGAAGCGCGCTATGCAGAATGTGATTATAGTTTGGTTATGCGCTTTACACAATTGGTAAGGAAAATTTCTCATCTTAATTTCTAAACACCATTATTAATCACTATTCACAGAGAACTCTGTGGATAGTGATAGTGGTACATTACATCTGCCTAACCCCTAACATTACCGACTTGCTTAAAAAGACAGAAACCACAAAAGCAACGGCATTTTCTTCAAATGACAACTTTTCCTTCCTGAATGAAACTCATAAACACTATGTTATGGCTCTCTTCGGTATGGGCTTCGGATATCTGAACGCGTTTTATTTTTATTTGAGACGTATCGATTTGGCCAGTACTGATACGGTTTTTACTCAAATATATTCATACTTATCTGATTATCATATTTTAAATACCCTGAGGATATGTACATACGATTTTTAGATTGACTAATTTGTTAGATTTTTCGGCACAGGTTTGCATTTGTAAATACGTGCCTCCGTAAGGATTGCTAATAGAAGGGGATGTGAATTTTGAATATTTTCAAATTTTGCTAATGCATGAAATACTTAAATGCTCGGAAGTACACTACAAAAAATCTTATGATACTTGAGTATAAAATATGTATTAGACATAAGGTACAGAGAAGACAAAAAATTGAAGGGCAACGCATAGTTTCTTAAATATACCGGAGTAGTAACTGCCAGAAGATTGTCCGCAATGCAGACGGCGGATTGATGGGAAAGAAGGAGAAACAAAGATTTTTTAAATTGGGCAGAATTTTGGTGCTGAACTTAATAGCCAAATGGAGATTATTACTGGCTTCTTAAGGCGTGAGTAGATAAATAAATATAATATAAAATATATAATATAAAATTAATATAAAGAGGATGAGGAGATAAGAAAAGCTGGCATAAGGATAGTTGATAATTCTAGTAACATTTCTGGAAATATGTAATAGAGCAATATAAATATTGTAGTTCACGCCTATGGAATATGGCTGTAATGATTCGGATTTAAAAGGTACTCGAGGAATTTAAGGGTGGTAACCTGTTAAAGTAAAAAACGGTTCTCTAATTGACGTCGTATGTGACCCACAGGTGTATATGCAAGGAGTAATCAACTTCAGAGATCTCACTTAATCACTAAGAATGCAATAAAATTTGTAAGAATAAAATATTTTATTTTTCATGCTCTGAGGGTTTCCTATGGGGCCACCAGCCTCCAGAAAACAGCATAAGTTTATCCTCAGGGATATAGACCCTGAGTATCACATAAATCAATCAATATCATAATATATGCATGAAAATATATACATAAATCCTTTCTCCTAGGGATAAGCCTATGATATAGTCTCTAGCTGAAGAGCCTCAAAGGCCTGATATTAATAAAAAAATTGGTGAGTCTTATTTTTTATGTCACTCAGAGCATTTGGTTCCGTATTTTATTTCTAAATTCGAATAAAAGCACAGTTATACTAAAATGATTTCAACTTGAAAAAAATTGACCAAGTGTCCCCCTTTTCGATGTAAACCATACAATTGTATTGTAAATAACCATTAAATGCGTTTTTTATTTAACACTAAGCATTGCCCTTTTTTCAAGGAAGAAAGTTACGCTTCCTTTTCACATCCGTTTAGACCTTCTTTCACGAAATATAATTGGGAAGCTACACCCAAAGGTATATACTGAAAAAAAAGTTTCTTACATTTTGTGCACAAGACGATTCCGCAATACTACTACGTGGTATCAGCTGCATTGAGAATTAAATGCGTATTGAATCAAAGGGCAACAACGCGTTTGGCGTGAAGAGGGCGTGGCCCGCATCCAACCTAACTTGTCACGCCGCGCAGCGCGTGGCAGCGATGCCCTGCAATTTCCTCCATGTCTCCGACGGCACAAACGTATGACAGCACTGCAACCCCTCGGTAGAAAGATCCCCAATCCTTCCGCTAAAAAAAAAAACCAATCCGATCCAGATGGGCCACACCTACGTGCCGCGGAGGGCAAGGCAATCGCAGGGGAAAGGCGTTCAGCCGAGCCGAGGAACGGAGACTTTTCTAAGTGAAGGGCAGAAGGCAGAGGCGTCGGCGACTGTGCGAACGAATCACGCACATGCACCTATTGCGCAAAGTTTCACCGCGGAAAAGCAAAGACGGAGAGGGGAAATCTAGGGAGTGAATTACTTCTCCCCCCCCGCCCCGCCTTTACCACGGTCTGACAAGCAGACGAATGTTTCCATTTTCTAATTCCGCGAGCATTATCACAGTCGAGCAATGCAAGGACGGGGCTGAGCGGAGGTAGCGGTGGGACGGTCCTGCTTGATATAATGTTTGCATGCGCGCACTTGGCACTCGCATTTGAACGAATAAAATCGACCGACTTACTGACTTGTGCGATATTGAAATGATATTATAGAAACTCGATTCAAAATACATTTGTGCGGCCTCGGTGACGCCCTAGCCGGCTTATCCAGAGGCCGCAGGTTCGATTACTGCCTAAACGAGTTATCTTCCATTTAGAGCTTGGATGCTTGTTATTTTGCCATCTTACGTATTCATTGTAAAAGTCACACTTTGCTGTTCATAGATTAATGCTAAATAAATTACATAAATGTGGTCACCACTCCGGTATGTAAATCTCCATGTCAAAACGTCGTTTTCAATAATAATAATACTGTGTTTATTTAAGATAAATTGGGACCATCAGGCGCCGTCTATCATTTAATCGCTGACAATACAAACACCGTAGTGGGATTCAAACCCACGACCTTTGGCTCAGAAGGAGATCTAATTTCTCACCACGCAAACCTATTAGCTGTCATGATGAAAGGCTTGCGTTTACACGCGGCTTACATCGAATTAAAAAAAATTGTGAAAGGTAATTATTTTTTGGTAAAAGAAGGGCTCTCCCACAAACACAGTATCAACCAAGCAGCAATAGCAAGTGTGGAATCAATTAAATACAGCAAGATCTAACCCACAACAGAGTTACCTAGCTACCTCTGGGGAAATGAAAAACATGGGGACAAGCTAAAAAAATTAAGGCAAATTAAAAGTGCCGAGGAAATGTGAGAAGAAGGCAGGTAGTACTGACATGGAACTTCGGATTAATTATAAAGTGTGCAACGAAGATGGGACAGATTTTATTAGTGTGATCAGATTGTTAGTAGAATTAGGCTGAAGATCGCGTCTAATCTCTTGCACATACACATAAATATCCATTTACATCTTTCGCTTCAATAAGCCGTGTGGCAAGGGGCGTTAGGTCACCAGCTATAATGCCATATAAGCCAAAGCACTTTTTTTGAAGACGCGAAAACATCACGAATTCTTTTACACAACTGTAGTATGGATAATAAATACAAGAAAAAAGAAGTAGGTTTTGAATCGGGCAGGTTTAAAATAGGATTTTTCCGCGTACGAAAATCTACCTCCGAACTTTGAAGTATCCACGTGTGCATAAAGCAATAATATTTAAGTATTTCATTGAGCTGAATGCTACCAATGGGTATTAACTAAATGTTTCGCTTATAAATTCGTATATTCTCACTAATTTGCGAGGTTTCCAAGGCGTCTAAACAATCTTGGAAAGCTAAAAATATAAATTCTCTACAATTTGTCCCCGGCAAATCAACATAAACATTAATTTATCATTACCATTGAAGTCTACCGGATAGGATAGGCTTTTGATGGATCTAGGGACTGCTATATATCTGGTTTTTTTTACCAAAAAAGAGATCCTATAGCAGGAAGGGGGAGTCGTTCGGCATTCTCTTTCCTCAAGCCTGTCTGTGATAGGCGGAAAAATTAGCGCCGGAAGCAAATAAATACCGCAAGTGCGAAACGAACATAAGACTTTCCTAACACGACATAAATACCTTTATTCCCCACATTGCAATAATAATTTTTAACTCCATTTACTTTATCCTCCCTTCTTTCCGTCAAAATTTCCCAATATTTTTATTAATTATAAATTACCGATCTTAGTATTTTATTTCGTTCCGCCAAAACCAAATCAGTTATACCAGGGGCGTAAATTAGCGAGTTGGTTAAAGAGCATTGACTTTGCTTATGCAAAAACTGCTTTTGACTTGTATTTTCCGAGCATGACTCGTATGACTGAGGAGTACTAAATTATTATTTCTTTACCCTTGCCAAATTAGAGGTGTGTAACTCAATGTCATTCACAGGTGGTAATACAAAGCGAGAGGGAATGTTAGTTTTGCAGGTCAAAAAGCCGCCCATATCCACAATGACTACACTGTTTTAGCGTATCTCAATCACTTACTTAGACAAATAATCAGTAACATTCGTGAAAACCCGCCTCGTAGGGTGCTATCACATTGATATAATATCCAAAAAGAATTTTCCGCAGCACAATCTGGCGAAGGTCTTCGAAACGATCTGTTATCATATTTCTTAAAACATTAATTATCCAAATAAAAACTTCTCATTCATGAAACCAATTGATGCGTGAGTAGGATACACAAAAACGAACTTCTGGACCCAGACAACGAACGCTTAATTCATGTTTTTCCGAACAAACTTTACGATCCGAGGCCAAATCTAGTGTTACAAATTTCGCGGCAGCTGTCGCGGTACGGATTCTACAATTGGATCATTCCTCCCAAAAAACACTAATACAATCACAACTCTTCCCGGAAGGGAGCAATGGGAAAGGTGAAACACCTGGAAGAAATAATCATGCCACCGTTAGAAGCAAAGTTATCTCTCCTCATCAGGAGACATTAAGACTCAGCCATGCCCGTTATCAGAGAGAAAGAAATGCCTGTGAACAGATGAACCCTCAGAGAGAGCAACTCAACTGATTTTCATATTATATTTCGACTCGAAATTGAAAATAAAAGCACGAGAAATTAAGAACGAATTGGGCTACAGTATCTTTGGCACTGTGGGTATACATTCGGCAATCCATCCGGGTTGGTTTAATATCAAAATGACAATTTCATCAGCTTGCGTCGGATCGAAACGACAGCGCACATGTCCCACAATAAGCTCGAACCGAGCTCCGTCATAAATATCGACGACGAATAAAATCTTGCCTTCGTCGGTCTACCAAAATTATTGTCAACCATCAACAGCACTAACATAAGATGCCCAAATTTTCTCCCAGGTAAGAATGTGATTCGCTCCTTGCGCAGCATATAGATAGATCTACAAACAAATTGCTGGTAAGGTGCAGGGTGTCACTCGCGGAAATCAGCATTCGTGAAGCGTGATTTTGAGAAATAACGCGATTTACTCCGATTGACTGACTAATTCAAGTAGCCTTGGTAATTTCACGCAGCGTTGCCCGTGAAAAAACTCAACACCCTTACCCAGAGTGCGATTAAACAAATCAACAGAAATATGATATTGGGCTAGGACATGGAGACGAAGTGAAACGGAAGAGATCCACACTTCGATGCAAAATAGAAAATTCCTGGCCTACCAAAAACAATTCACCACCTCACTTTTTACACCCTTTTTTCTTGCTTACATTTTCAGTCGACAAGACAATTGCAAGCATACCTCACCCTAAAGAGAATGAACAGAGAACATCCCACAGATCTGAGGTCAGGTAGTTGTACCACGTTTTCGTAACAACAAGGTCAAATTGGCCATGATTATATTGGTTGCTAGAGAGAAAATGTATCTATTTCCACGGTTTGAACCAGAATTCATAACACGATTCCAAAACAATAAATGGCTTGGTATTTGGCGTGAAAATAAAACTAAATGAATAGATTGTCTCAGGGAAAGAGATGCATCGGGATCAGATGAAAACCTTTTTTCCGGCCTTCTGGACAATTTTAAGTTGTGAAATCCTGGTGCAAGTAATATGTACCGAGTTTTCTCATACTTCGCTGCATCCGCTCTTCAGCCCTGATATATAATCGAACCATTTACCATGCGCGAATAAATAATCACCAAATATGACTGCGAAAATACGCGAAGATCACAGTAATTGGCACCCAAACGCAATATACATACACTTTCTATGCATCAATGATCATATTCATGACACCATAGTTTAATCCTTGGGCAGATAAATCAACATACGCAAGGTCTCGATCCGTATGCGCGGGTTATGGGCAAAGAATGTAAAATACGTTTCGCGGCAACCACAGGGGTAGTACCACTGGTTTGTACGTCAATAGCATATCATATTTTCAAGTCACCAGACAAATTCTACATATAAAAAATATGCTTACAATGTTTTGTGGCTCAATGAACATTATTTTACCCACAATTCGTCCTTATATACATAACTTACTAACCGCGGCGATATCTTTGTTGCGGATATCCACAGATGACTCCCGAGGATATCAGCAACTGCATCAGGTGGGAGAATCGCGGCTAAATATCAACTCTCTAACGCATGGCATGCTACATAATCTAATAATAACATTTTACATTGAAGTGATACATAAAAATAAAGACAGGGAAATATATATAACACACACAGTAAACGCCGCAGGTATAGAAAAGCGCATTAATAATTTATTTGGTTAACATACAAAGATTAACGTCGGGCATTGACATCACCAGGTAGTTAGCAAAAAAGTAAAATATTCCAGGAAAAAACTAAAGAAATGAAAACAAGGAATATTAAGGCAAAAAGAATAAATACACAGCTGAAACAAGAGGGATCGATATAAAGTCCATTCTCTTCCATAAAAAATGTAATGAATTTTAGACTATTGACGCCTAAGTAAAATTATAGTGAGTTTAGTCTTTTTGTCGAAATGTATTCGACAGTACTGTGCAAAACTTCGAAATATAACTATTATAACTTAGAAATGTTCACCAAAACTTACTCCGGCAGTTGCTGTTCGTAGCTAACCATCGGAACAGCTAACAAAGCGACATCATAGTCGTGGGAATCTTACGTAGGATCCTTATGAATATCACTGTGCACGCGAACACGTTAGTGAGCGAAATAATTCATTTAAAATAAGGCCTAAATTATCTTCCACAAAATCTAAGCATAAATCTCAAGCAATGAACAGCATTGTATTACTGTTACTAGGTTCCCGCAACATCTCCAGTGGCAGTGATTTGATTGGACGCCTGGCACAACGGCGGGTAGGTAACGATAATGTCAAAACAAAGTGCTTCTAACTCAAAAATGAGAAAACGTGAAACTTGATCGCATTCACCAACGGAAATACCAGGGGATTCCTAAATATTTAACTGAGAAATACTTCCATTGACTGATTTTCTAGAAGTTATACTTATGAAATGCAGACCTCTATACTTTACGGTAGCACTGTAGGTGAAATAGTTAAATTCGAGACTTTCAAATAGGAAACGCAATGAATGCAAGTTAAGAAAATCATTCAACACATTAAAACAACTTTCCACTGTAACAAATCTTAGAAGTTTTGACTCACCAGTAACGCAGACAATGTAAAAGTATCCAATATTTCAAAACCGTTCTTCGAGCGCCAACCACACGCACTCAATGATATTGACCTCACTCTTGGAGAAAAATCACAAAACCTACACTGAATTTCGACCGAATCTTAACAACAACCAAAAGCGCTAAGATTACAACACTGCCCAACGTCCGACCCCTTCCAACGACTCTCCTCGTCTGATCATTTTTCCATGTACGAACCGCGCTCTGGTGGCGATTATGGCGCCACTATCGGTTATAGTGCGAACTTATGAACTTCGGGGCGGTAGTAATTTTTGAATATTTTTCTGATATAAAAATCACAAGCAAAAAAACCAACCACTAAGAAAAATTAAGACAATTTAATATTTCATTCCTATCCATGACACATTACTAGATACCTTTGTCAGTGACTGATTCAAGGTTCTAATTTCATACTCATCTCAGAATAAATCTTCCATACAGTGCAGTCTTACATGGGAGGACTTGAACTGGCATGGAAAGGAAAGGCAAACAGGAGAGAGCTAAATTAAGAAAATGATAAGACAAGTGAAAGCCAAGTGGATGATGGTCTACCAGAAGGATGGTGACCACATTGTTAAAAACCAAGAGCAGATGCACATGCATGACAAATTAGATTTTTGGCAGCTGTATAAAATATGGATTCATGTATATGATAATACAGCTTCAATGTTATAGGTTGCTCGTAAAGAGCTAAATTTTCTGAGCATCAGGGAGTACAAATTTATTTAATATCTTGGAACTTTAAAGATAACACTTTCTTCTGTATTGAGTTAAATACAATTGTCATTTCCAATCAGAATATAATATTGATTTATACATCACTACAGAAGCTTTTGTTACAACATTCCTTGGCATCATGCATACACAAAAGGTGTTCAATTCTCTCCATAATTTTTTTATTCACATAATTTACTATTCAAACATTTAATTTTGATATAATCTAGCTAAATCGTAAGAGGTATGTTTCATTAATTTGACTCCAGAATTACATCAGTTGCAAGTTAAAAAAGGGACAACTTTCTTCCCACAAAGATATTTCTTCACATTGGGGAACACAATAAAAACTGCATTTCTGGACTATAGGAAGGATGAGGTTTCATATTGACTCTCATGGGATATTAAACCTGCACATGAAATGTTGTTCGAGTACGAGCAGTCTCGAATCCATGCACAAGTACGTTTCATGTGCAGTATTTTTCTTACCAATACGTGGGTGTCACCCAATGAGATTTTCAATATTTTTGATAGTGCTCTCAACACTTTTCAACAATATTCTCTCAAAATAGCAGTGTTAATGTTCATTTCCATAAGAGCAGTGTCAGGAGCTCTGGCTTCATCTTACTTTGAAGTTGTCTCACCTTGTTAAACCATCTTCCAGCTGTGCTATAGAGAAGAACAGACTCTCCATAAGCACCCCTGTTGCAGTAAATAGGCCAAGGTTGATTATTTGTACAGGCAAGTGCAAAATATCAATGATGTGCTTCCATCTCGACATAAAAAACTGAACATGTTTCAAATCACAATGGCAGCTGTTGACATAATACTGGAGTCAAATCAATGAAACTTGTAACACATAAATTTAGCTATAAGCTAACAATTTAACAAAATTAAATTTTACACAATATGCAAATTAAAAATGTATCGATATTCAATATTGAGTAGCCCTTGTAAATGAAACTTGTTAACCATGTTTCGTGAATTGGATCACCTATAGAGAATTTATCTGGCTAGACAATAGGTATTTTGTTCATCTTTCTTGCCCATGTTAAGGATGCAGCATAAGAGAGTTAACTGAATATGACCTGGAATGATTTTTACTAACTTTGTATCAATCCTTATTAATTCATAGGTAATTTGCATCAGGCAGGAAAACTATGCTTTAAGGAATGTACTAGAAGGTCATTGAAAGCGAATTTATTTAACACATTAGTGACCGGTTATTTTTTTTCCGACTTACCCCTGCGGCCAGGATATTTTTTTTGCAGCCAACAATAAACAAGTTTATCTCTCCTCAACTTTTTTTTAATATTTACATTAAAGTTTAAATATTTTATTTCTATAAAAAGATATTGATGAAAACAACTAAATAAAAAGGTAATTACAATATTTGCAATGCAAGTGGTGATAAAGTTGGTGTGTAGAAAACATGAGTTAACTTGTGATCCGTCCGTAGTGGATGACCAGCGAAATGAGTAAACTCGTGATCCGCCCGCAATGTGTTAAGTATACAGTAAAAGACTTCCAGAAACAGTATTACACATTAGAAATACAGAATTACACAGTGTAAAATCCATATTAACAATCATGAGTATACTAAAGGATGTATTTTAAAGAGAATTAGATGAAAGCCAGTGCTTGTCTAGTATACAAAGAGGAACGCAAAAGGAAGACAAAAAATTAATATGCATGATCAGAGAAGAGGTTGGTGGGTTTAATTGAAAGACAAGAAAGTGAATGTAGGAGATACTGAGGGTTGATTTGTTACATGAAAAATGCCACATTATATACTTTTAAGCTCAGAAAAGACTAATAATGCATCATAATACTGACATAAGGCACAACACCAAGAGAAAATAAAGGAAAATATACTATCTGAACAATTTAAATAACAACACAAATATCTTATCTGTAAAGAACATCTAAATTCCCACAGAAGAAAAATTTATTTCATCACTTCCATTTGCTAGTTCAGATGAAAACTTTATATCTACAATGAATGATGATGGCTCAGTTAGTTAAAGACTTCCCAACATTCATTGAACAGTGAAAATGAATACAACTTCCTTAAAAAGGTAACACATCTTTCATGACAATTTGTTCAAATAAAATTAATGTAAAAAATCCAACAAATAAAAATGTTTGCAACATAATATGAATTTGTCTTTCATTATTATCAAACTCAATAAAAAAATTCAACGAACTAAATCCAACAAATTATAATAATAGAATATATACATTATAATACCAAAACAAAATGTCTCAAATGAGACTGATCATTGATAATGAAACACATCATGTTTTCTGAAGATATTTTATAGGCAAATGCACATATTGAAATGACATCATGAAAAGATCTGGTGCAGACACTGAAATGCATAGTTAGACAATTTTGTCGCAGTGTACAAGGAGGTAAAAATAATATTACTTGAATGTCACATTTGATACTAAAACACCTGATTAGTACAATAAACTGAACACACAACAAATATCTTTCAAGCCTCAAATGACTTATAATTATTGATTAAAACAGTAACGACATAATCTTTGTAAGAGGAAGTATTTAAAACATATGCTTTAAAAGAAGAAATGGCCATTGTATGGACTTTTGTCACAATAACATATTTAAAATAATTTGCCTGAAAATAGAACAGAAAAGAATTTAATTACAACAGACCAAAGTTCTTACCTAATAACTAAAAAAATATATATTCCCTTTAAGCACTAAAAGGTTGACCAAGTGCCCAGGGATGACAAACACTGACTGGCAGTGAGAAGTTATTTCATCTTTGAGGACCCAATTCTGAAAGGTTGAATCCACACAGTTCACTAATGACCCACCAAATTGTGCTTGCCAAACTCATTGTTCCTCATAAGAATCTACAACAAACATCACAAAAGTCTGCTTACAGGACTCAAAGCACCACACTTAATGATGAGAGTGAAGTTGTGAGGGGTACGCCTCTCCTTGAGGTTGTCTCAACATGATAAAAAGAAGTTTTTGAATGAATTTAATCGATACTCTGGATCTAATTGTCCATAGTTTCCATCGCTTCCTCTGCCATGTTCATCCCCCCTACACTGTCTCCTACAGCCCCTTCTGAGTCCATGTCATCATGGCAACCAACATCGCCATCATCACCATCACCATCCTTTTTCTCTGGGGGTTTTTCATAGGCTTTGTCCAAGGGTGTAACGACCACACCATCCCAAACTGACATCACAGTTGCCACACCTTGAAAAAGAATACCAAGTAATTGAACATAATCATTAGGGAAGGTGCCTGATATTCACTTCTCCATTTGGTTAATTTGGATGCAGGTGGAGGCTCTGAGAATGGGGAAAAGATGAAGAGAAACCTTGAGTTGGAACCATTTATCCATTCAAAATAACTTTATCACTGACCTTTTGGGCTAACTCGAAACTTGTCGAGTGCCTCCACTACAAGGGGAGGAGTGGAAAAATGAACTCCAGCACTGCCGTTTCTCTCTGAAAGCACGCAATGCAAGGCATATGCCTTTCACAATGAATTACGACCAGCAATCACTCTTGGCAACAATGCACAAGGAGACGAAGTTCACTCAACAAAAGTAGGAGAGCAACTGAATTTTTCACTGGTTAGGCCTTGCCCACTTATTTACTCTTGGTTCCCACAATGTCAAGTAATCATGACTATTCCTTTCCCCCTACCCCTGAGTGGCAAAGATATTTTGAACGGATAATAGTCAACTCTGGTTGAAAGGGGCCACAAAAAACTGCATCTGACAAATGCAATTAATGCACAGGAAATGCTTGTTACATGGACTGAAAAAACTACCATGGTGAGGATTTTAACATAGGTCCACATCATGAGAAGCCAATATACAAGGTATCCCACCAATCTATTCAACAATTTTTCATTTGTAAATGAAAGCAATATAACAGTAAGATTTCTGAATAAAATTAAGTTTATGATGCAACATACTTGCAGGATCACCACCAGCTGGCCCGCCTTCTGCCATTCCTAGAAGGTGTCTGTGTCCTCCATGGGCTAAAACTCTTAAAAGAGTTTGGGAAGTCAAGCACACCATATCCTGTTGCTCTAAAGTCATGGCCGTATGGACTCTGATGTTACCACCTTCACAGGGATCACTTATGCCTTCATGACACAGGAAGAATTACATTAATTTCTCAAATATCAAATGATGTTGAATTATTTTACATTTCCTAAGGATTAAGGAATTTTAGAACTGAGTATATCTATTATAACCATGAGTGACAATTGAAGTGATTCATATTGATTTAGCACTGAAAATTATACTTAATAACTGAATGAATAACAAAGTAATATTATCCAAAGTGAAGGTCTCCTTGGCACCGAAAGAGTTTAAGATTAGGGGGCCTCTTGAAGGAAGGAGCCTGATTAGAAGGTGTAGAATTGTTTTATAATCTCCTTCACCAAGCCATAGAAGACCTTGTCCCTTCTCGACAGATTTTCAGGAAATAGACCGTCTGGCTTGCTGCAGGGACAACTGAGGAACAAGCGTGTGGCCTGGCCCTTATGGAAACATCATCCTAATCCTTTCATATCCCTTTAGTCATGCCTGCTTTCTGATGTGCTCAAATTACTCTATGTACAAGGAAATGAACTGATGAAATTGGGCTAATAATGATAGATTTGATTGAGACCTATATGGAGAATACCTATATTTCTTTAAATTGATAAAAATAGTATGACGATAATAGGTCTTCCTCGTTTAACAAAGATATTTTAACTAAATGGATTCAATTCTTTCCGGCGTAACGTTGCGGAAGTTCATATTTTAACTAACTTAATTACTGCCTCTCCTATGGTACTCACATCAACTCTTCAATCCATTTTCCCTCACTCTTTTTCTCAATCCCAAAAATCTACTGGTTATGATAATATTGCTTCTCTTTATCTTTGCTAAACAGCCACCACCCTTAGTGCTCCAGAATTTACATCACCCAATGATATTTCTCTTGAGGTTACTTATACTTTGCAGTAGAATATTAAAAATACTATCCCCCAATAGAGTTTCTCACCCAGGGCTTCCTGCCTTAATATTACATATGATTTACATCACCACATCATTCCCTACTTTGTAATTCTCAACCTGATGATGGTTACTTATAATTCTCTTAATTTGACCAAGTAAATCACGTTCTTCTGATACATAGCCCTGTTTCAAAATCTAATATAAATAGATCTTCTTATCACTAATTTCAAGCTTTCTTAACACCATCAGTGCATTTTAATTGATAGGGTGTCTTCTAATCTCTTACAAGGCCATCTGGTGTTCCACAGGGCAGTGTTCTCAGATAATTTATATTTCCCACCACCACGATATGTAGATTATATAGTAAACAATGTTCTTATCACTGCCCATATGATGCCTGTAATATTGTTGCTTGCAACTACCAATATTCTAAAGAAATTTGCGGCATCATATTATTTAACTATACATATATTATTATCATAATATTTTCTGTATTCATATACTGGTACTGTAACAAACTTTCAATCATCACCATAGTTAATTCTTAAAGATTACATAAAGTTTTTCTTTATCATACAGTGATAAGAACAACAGGCACACATAAAAATGGTAAACATTGAAAAATAATAACTGTGACATCTTCTGAAAAATAATAACAAAAAAGCAACTAGGTAGTGAAAAACTAAATGAATATGTAGCCAAAAACTCAAGTTGGAAGTTATTTCAAAGACCACTTCATAATAAGATGCAAAAATGAGGATTGATTTTATTCATGTATCTCCATTTAATTTAGATAATACACACTACCCCATAAAAGATACTGCATAAAAATGCTTACTCAAATGGCAAATAATATTATAGCACAGGGCCATAAAGTATGCCGCATAAAATAGAGTAAAACACACAACCAATAATGTTGCAGCACAACTGTCTTCCTCATTATTTCCTATAGTAGCAACTCTCCTCAACTTATGATAGATTTCACTTCCTTGTTCTGAACTGGAAGCTTTCAGACACCCATGATGCATGCATATAGCTCTAGAGTTGTGCAGGAGGTGAATTTTATGAGTAGTGATGGATTGATACCAGTTTTTGGAATAAAATTAGAAATAAACCCCCTAATTATTACTTTCTGTTGGTGCACAAAGAGAAAATCATGAAACCAATTCACTAATTTTACATTAATTCCACATAACTGCAATTTGTATACTAGCCGTGGTATCAAGGTTCAGGTACCTTGGTACTAAGGTCAAGTTCCTGAAGAGATGCCTATGCATCAAAAGTAGTCGTACCTTAATAAACTTTTAGTCCAAAAATACATAGTGTTCCTCATTTCATGAGAGTATTGTATACATTTTATGACATGAACAGCTTTAGTTAACTCATATGAATGTGTGAATAAAGCTTAGTATTTTCATTCATATAGTGGAATTTCCGAAAACAGTAATGATTAAGAAATATTTAAATGATAAAAAATAGCTAAATACTTCTTTTTTTTAGTTTTTATACAGTGACACCAAAAATATTGTCGTTACTTGCTTAATACCAGCAACAGCAAAGGTATCATAACATCGAGTACTCAAACCCCAGTCACAAGAGAGACCAGCTTCGTGTGGTGCCTCACTAAAGAGTACTTCATTGGGTATTTTCCATTCATCAGTGCAGGTTGACACAATTTGACCCAAGTCAGAGATGGAGATTTGTTTTGGTATTATTCACTAGGAGTTGCTGCAATCAGACTCACTATGATTTTCAAGAAAAGGTGAGTTGGAAAGAGACTTTGCAAGCTCACAAAAGGTGATGCAGTCATAGAATGGAAAGGACACATTGTAAAGAAAACTGACATTAGTTTATGACCTAAATCTATGGTACATTGTTGCTTACAAAAGTAATCGAATGTGCTCAGGATGAGCATAGGCCCTGTGGTTATATTATCCCTATGATCGTGCCTTTTTAGTCATACGTGGACTATAGATTCCTTCAGTGAAGAGGAACGTGTCAGGCAAAAAGTAACAAATGGTAACTTCTGCAGGGGTGGATGTAACATTATAGATACTGAAGTGAAAAACGTGACAACATTAATAAATAGTAACCATTTCTATTTCTGTTATTATTCCTACACTGCTAACAGGAGGCTGTTACCCTAAGAGTAGATTGTAAATTTAGGCCATCACCAAATAAAATCTCTCTCTCTATTATTTGATTAGTTGCATATCTCACAGCCATCCCCGTCCAACTCCCCGTACCTTTTCTTAACGTTTTAGCAGACGAT
>LYUA01001607.1:279460-292886 GCA_002093875.1 Calopteryx splendens
GGTTCGATTCCCGCCTACGTTGGTGTCCACCAACTAGGGCTTGGGTGTTTGTAATTGTCCTTGTTATGTTTATAACTTGATGTAAAAGGCCAACAAATGGCTGTTTTCAGGTTAATGACTAGTAAATAAAAATAAAAAAAATATATTTTCCAAGCCAGTGGTGGTCGGCCTGTTATAATTCTTAAGGATTACAGACCCATGTATTTCCCCCAATATAAGGGCCCAATTAAGTTATTTGAGATATTTCAATGCTTAATGTATGTACACTGTAGTTGTGAAGGAATAGCACATATACATGGCATGGCATAGAAATCACTACATATGTGGTTGCTGCTGCAATAAATCAACAACACATCCTTGTTTTACATTTTTCTAAGTTCTGTTAATTAGGGGTGGATATAGTACTGGTAACAAGGACCATGTTATATAAACGAATATGAGATAAGTGTCACTATGTTGAGTTTGCATTGCCAATAGATGAAATCACACCACCACATGTACACACTTATATTTGTATGGGAAAGTTTATTAAACCCCTAACAGCTTCGACTAGAGGAGAATGTTGATTTAAATGATATCGTAATGGTCATTTTTCCCTCTCTCAATCTTCATGACCTTGATATTTACTATTTTTAAATAAAAAATATTGGAAATGGAACAAAATGACCAAAATTTACATCACTACAACTTGCATTGCATGGCTCAACATAGGAGTGTGACAGTGTACGAACATCGCATAACCCTGGTGCTAAACTATTTAAAATGTTGTCGACTTGGTCAGAAACATAGTTGCCAATAGCATCAACAACTAAGTTGCTTTGGTTTAGATATGCCTTTAGACCTTTAACTGTGGCACCATGGGTGCTGGTGTATGTAGAACATTTTAGTTCTAGCTTTTGTGTCCATGTATGCCACATTGCCAAACACTGACTAATATGAGAAGAAAATGTAAATTTTCTGCACCATTTATTTGTTTGACAAGTCCTCTCTCCATTCCACACAACTTGGAATGGCCAAATTGGCAAGATGAATGTGAATTTGAGAGTTTTTCACCCTCAAAAATAAAAGGGAAAACATTTTCCCTCCTCCACTTAATGGTCTATTAAAAAAGTCAACCTCTGTGGTAGATTTTTCAGGTAGAAAACCCAGACTCTGACACTCATGCAATCCAAGAGGCTGCTTCTGGCACATAAAACTGAAATGTCGACATCATACTTTAAATGGAATGACCCGACAAATTACTGTTAAGACTTGCTTGAAAAAAAATTGTTTTTTGACAAAATAAGGGAAATGGACCTCATTGCATTTGTAAGATTTTTAAGGAAAGGAAATCAGCATCCACTACAAATTATAATCAAGTACTAAAGAAAACTAATAAAACCTCTTGCAGGTAATATAATAAATACATATATGAGATAAATAAACAAATAAATGAGTAGTAGTTGTTATAGCTTTTATAAGTACCTATGTATTTATAATAACATGGTAGTTGTCAGATCAGGTGTTTTTAACTGTGTTACAAATGGTACTTGTAAATTATATGTAGCTAGTTTGTATTCTGGTCCACAAATGTAATTGGTGGATCCAGAATAATATCATATGAAAAATTCATTGGCACCATATCAGCCAGTAGAATTTTAAAACCAAAAATGTTTAACAATTACAAGTTGTTTGAGACTGAATGGAGTAACTGGGGCCTATTACTTTAAGCCACAAGACAATTTGGAGCCCCTTCAAATTTGATCATGGGAGCTGTATAATAAAGAACTACTTGCCACAGTATTTATCAATTGTACCCATCTCAAAGGGTTTGACTTAGGAGGTTTGATATTACAACTGTTTTTAGAGTATTAGTAAATTTACGTAGAGCTTTGATAAATGGGCCTCAGCTAAATCATTTTAAATAAAATAAATTAGTATTACAAGTATGAAAAGTCAAACAAAACTAACAGGAATATGCATTTTAAATTTAACTTTTCTATCAGAGGAAATCTGGTTTGAGGGGACCACTGCCTTCTGCCCTCCAACGCCTTTCGTCTTGCCTCTCAACTATTGTGGCAGCTCTTGAGTGTCCAGTATGCCTTGAATGCCCTCTACCTCCCCCAGCTCAACAGTGTCCGAATGGCCATCTACTCTGCTTGCGATGTCGCCTTCGCTCTTGCCGCTGTCCAATCTGCAGGTGAGATTTTGGATAACAGACAAGTGTTAACATTAGTTATCAAAAGACTCCTTAAAAGTTATTTTACATTGTCAATAACAAGAAAATATTTTAAGGGTATGAAATTAAAATGAATACAACATGATGTACAACAGGATTTCAACTAAATCTGGAATTCTAAAGCCACATGAACCACAGATCAGTTAAATATTCAATACCTCAAATTGAATAATTTCAAATTAGTTGACAAAAAATCTTATTTTGCTTTTGAGGCATTTGCATTTGTCAAATACAATTGAACTTCCACCTAAGTCGAATTTTTGATAGTTTGAAATACATTTCAATTCCCTTGGGGTTCTTTAACCCTTTGAGTGGCATGCTTAGTTGTCAAAAACCATGTGAAAATTGCTAGGCAATTTTAAGATGTGCAGAGTTAACAACAAATGGCTATGAAACATTATTGTTCATAGTAATAAAACTAGTTCAATATAAGACATTTTTTTCTCAAAATGTAATCTACGTGTAAGGAGGTACAAAAAATAGAAAAAAACACATAAGATGAAGTATTCCATAATTGTTTACATCCATAACCATTGAAAAAAGTCACTGTGAAAAATGATGGCACCTTTGCGAAAAAATTGCAGCGTCGCTGACAGTGGCATTGGCACTCAAAGGGTTAAATTTTAACCCCAATTTTGTTTTGAAATTCAAAACAGAAAACTTGAATTTTTTGCTTAACCGAAAAATGAAAAATGTTTCTTTCCCCAATGACTGAATACCATTTCTAACTTGAGGTAAATTTTGATTGGAGCATGACCAATTAAAAGAATGTAAGGTTAAAATACAAGCTTTCAGGAAGGATATATTCAAGATTGGCCATGCAAAATAATTAAACATGCTCGAATAGTGGCATTTATCATTCCCTCAGACAACTTCCAGAAATTCCGACCCATCCATTGACAGACTTCAATTCACACTCAATATTTTTTGCCTGACAAAATATTCTTCAGAAAATACATCTCACAAGATAATGTATGTGTACTTTGAAAATATTCACATGTTCGGTGTCAAAAAACCTACTGGAAACCACCAAAATGGCCAAATTATTAGTAATGTGAATAAAGACTCATGAACAAAGGTGTGAGACTATGGTCTTCTCTAAAATTCCTAATCAGTCAGATCATAAATATTTGACTAACAGTAATTTCTGTTATACAGGCTTCATTTGTTTCACTTTTAGTAGCCATTTCTGAGGGTACACACAGGGAAGATCATTTTTCTAAATTCTCTTCATTTAATATGCAGAATATCTTTTGGGATACATGTAATTGTATTTTTCCATTAATTTTGAGCTAAAACTAATTTTTGATTTTAGTCCACCACCAAGTTGAAGAAAAATTATACCAATGTTTGAAGATAACATGTTATCTTTTTCTTGTACAATTAATAGTAATGCCCCAATGCAAGTATTTTCCTGAACTCCAAATGTTTATAACTTGCACCATCTTTATTATCCTAAGCCACTTTGACTTAATTTCCACTGTACATTTGTGTGTTTTTAAATAAATTTTTTTAAGGCATAATATTTACAGGATTTTGTTTTTAATTAAGTGCAAAAAAAGCTTAATCACATTCTGTAGGAGACTTGAATTAATGATTAGATAAAAAATGTTTTAAAAGTTATTAAAAACTTGTGCAAATGGTTATTTACTGATGCTCGACTAAAAATAATTTCTATACTCACCCTAAACCACACTCAACAAAATTTTGTAACATTTCCAATTAGTTTTAACAATTGTATAGCTTAAGAGATTGCCTAAGACTCCAGATTACAACCATGCAATACATTAATGAACATTTGTAATGTATAATTAATTTTTAATGCTGATATTTTATTTATGATAGTTGTATGAGGTTTTGAACCATAATTTTAAGGATAGTTGTGGGGGAGGAGCATTTTCAAAGACTTGCAAAAAATTTAATACTACTTTAAGAATGTTAAAAGTGATGAAAAGGGAGTTTGAAAAGAATATCTAATCGAGATTGTATAAAAAATGGATAAATTTAAAGCTGAAACGTATTTTTGCTTTATAATTTAGGATAAATCTTGCTCCAATGGCTGCTACAGCTCATGGCCATCCCCTACCCCCCAATGTTGGAAGAGGTCGCTGCCTCCTTGCTGATGAAATACACTCCATACTTGACACTGAGTTGGGTATCGGTGACAGTGGAGGAATACGAGCAACCAAAAGACCACCTCCTGTACCATCCACCAGACCAGAATGCCAAAGGCGTCAAAACACTGCCATATCAACAGCAAACAGATTACTGGCCCGAATAGGCCTCGGAGGCAAAGCTGTCTCAATGGGTGACCTCCCAAGGAGCACAGGCGGAGGAAGTGATGAACCAGATCATTCTCGACATCCTACTTCCCCTCTGACCACACGCATTCTGGGTCGTTTGACCAACGGAAAGTCCCACTCACTAGAGAACCTCACAGGAACCCCTGTTGCAACTCAAAATATCTCACCATCATGTGAAAACCTGCCTATTGAGCCGCCATCTTCCCCAATGACAAATCGTCTCCTCAGTAAGATAGTCATGGGCAAGGCATGTTCATTGGAAAACCTGGCAGATAATGTTGTAGTGATGACACCCTCTAATAGCTCTGAATGCATTATGAAGGAAAATGGAATTCATGGGTCTCACCTCTCCGAAAGGCTTATCACACGTCTGTCCGGGAAGTCCTTCTCACTTGAAAATGTATCTCGGTCCTCTGTTCCTCAACATGAAGATGAACAGAATGACACGGCCAATCTCATTGCTGTTCCACGAGCCTTGGACCGTGAGACCACAGGAATTGGTTTATGAAGCACAGAGATATTCTGGAGAGGATAGAAAGAAAACTCTACATTAGAGTACAATATTTTTCATTGAAATACCTTGTGAAACCATATAAAATGCACCTCCTGAATAAATACAAACATTTCTTTAGTGGTACTTATTGGGCCCAAACATACATTGAAAAGTACCTACATATTTCTGGTATCAGGTAAGCAGGAGATTATCATTATGGCAACTAATGAAATTTAAGGTCTATTATAATAAATGTTAATGTGCAAATTTCATTCTTTAGGGATTAATTCAGCAGACCATTTACATCTCATTAGTTAGTTAACCATTATATGGGCCATATCTTATGAATGAAATTCTTGAGTATTATCATGTCTTACTGATTTATTACAACATACCAATGATGCATGGAGCCAGTCTAGAATATTATTCACCCAATTGTTATTTCATATTGTGTGAGCTTTTAATTATGCACTAATCATCACGAATTAATTGAAAAAACTCCCACTTTTTTAAAAAACATGATTTTACTAAATCAAGTCATTCACTAAAATTACTTTCTCCGAGTGTTTTTTTTCAATTAGTTGTATGTACTTAGGTACTTAAAGTATAAGATATTTATTTTTTGTGCCAAGAGTTAGTGAGATTTATTCAAATATTTTTATATTTATCCCCTGGCCCAAATTGTATCTACTGTTTCAATAAATTTATTCTTAAAAATAGTTGCCAGAAAAATGTGATTTTGATGCAACAAATAAAAACATACAACCTTAACAACCTTATTTAGTATTCTGTCTAACACAATGCAGTAAAAAATAAAAAAGCATACATTTACACATGTGATAAAGAATTATACCCTTGTATATATTAGATTGGCAATTATTTAATATTTCATGGTTATAAGTTATGCAGTTAATTAATCTATGCACTTGAAAAACACTAAACAATATAAGACCTTAAAGAATGGAACTAGGAAAGAGAATGTCATAGACTGCAATGCAGTCATGACATCAGGATAAAATATAGATACTAGCTAAATCTTGCCTACCTTTAAAATAATATTATTAAAATAAAATATAAAACAAATTTGGATTTTTTTAATTATTTCTACATCAAACCCTCATAAAAATGTGTACACAATACCAAATTATTCATTGAATTCCAGGAAAATATCATGCCTGGATGAGAATATAGAAAAATCACTATTCTATTTGCTCATTGTTCTTGTGTATCAACGTTTTCTGTGTTATTCATTAATTTCATAGATAAGCTGCCAGATCAGATTAGGATCCATCACCATAATTCCCATTTGCTTGCCTGTTAGGTACCACACCATCCAATAAAGCTTCATTAAACTTCTGGCGAGAAGATTTTTAGGAGCACACTTCAGTGACAATATGGAAGCAAATTTGTTTTTTTTCTTGTGCCTTACAGCTCAACATAAACACTGTGTCCTACTCATTTTCTTATGAAAAGGGGAGCAAGGGGAAGTGGAAGAGTTGTGCAACTCCATCTAGTATCTGCCATTGTCAACTCATGTGTGAAACTACCTGGTGAGAATGGTACAGACTACTGTGTAGTACTCCATTAAAAATGATAGAAAAGCTATGATCACATAGGTCAGGAGATGCAAGGGAGGAAGAAAAGGGAAGGAGGAATACAAATGAACAACAAATTAGAATTACATATGCATAGCTTTAGTACAGTCCAACCTAAGGACATGAAGCTACTCGTTCAAGAAATCCTTTTGAGAGGGGGAGGATAAACAGGTGACCAAGACTTTTTTCACTTATTTGTAGAAGAATTAACTGAAAACTAATACTGACAACAATTGAATTTACAATACTTAATGCATTAGTATAGATATTTAAGGCAAACCAAACACATGAACTTAAGATAGCAACAGTTTTATTTGAAATGCAAATAAACTTCCTCAACCTCGAAATTTACATGTAGTGAGGAGAAGCAGTTTCTAAAGTATGTATACCAGGATGCCCACAAAAATCAAAAAATGAAAACATTTCCCAATTAAAAATTTTAAAATTTTCGTTTTTTTTCACCAAAATTGACACTAACACTGATACTAAAATATTCCATTCCATGGTACTGTTCTAAAAATGTTGTCTTTTACAAAATATACTCAAAAAGAAGAACAAGCAGGTCACTCTTTGTAATAGGAAGCTAACAAGTCAAGCGATGAACACTAAGCACTCTCTGCACAGTGGGGCAGATGAGCCGTAAGCCTAAGACCAGAAAAAATACCCCGAAAATGAAAATTGTCTAATCTCTCCATAACTATTTCTTTTTGTGGTATAATCATTTCCCACTCGCTCAAAGATTATGGCAGCAATGGTTAAGATTTCCTTATCTCTATAACTAGACTCAGATTGTTGCTTTGTAAAGATACCTTGAGTGGAGTGACAAGGGTTAGGAATATGCATATTTGACATTTTATTTAGTATCTGTAGGACACTCAGGTAAACTGAAAGATGAAAATATTAGGGTATACTACTCACTGTGCATATATTTCCAATGTTTTGCAATATTAACATTTCTTTCACGAAAATATTAATCTACAAAAAAGCCTCTCAAGGTCTCATTGACCTATTGCTGTAAATCTGTGGTGATAAAATCCCCCAATTTGTTTTGAAAATTTCACCTACATCTATCTATAGCTCCAGAATAATGAAGTCCTTTTCTTTAATAATTAGGTCTGAGCTACTGGCTATTTCGTGTGATAGACTTGAAAATTTTAGACTCTCAGGAATTTCAGAAATGAAATCAGTATACACAAAAAACTACACACAACTTATGATACAAATCTGTCATCTCCTTTAGTTTTGTCTGGCCTGAAGGTCCCTCCCTCCCAGTCTGGGCCACAAACCCAGCAGTGCAGCTTTGGGTTTGAAAATTTCCAGTAGGTTATTCAAACAGAGAATGGGACATATGGAAGGGATGTGCATTCTGTGATAGCACTTCAGTCACAGCTAATTTCCAAGTAAATCAACAGAAGCATGTCTTACTTGTGCAAAATACTTAGGTCATATTTATACTCTTCCAACATGTATTTCTTAGAATTATGATGAAGACATGGCATAACATAGCACCTAAATTCCTATTGAAAAAGAAAAAAAACTTTTACAATTCAAAAGGGTAATCATTGATGGGACCTTCACATTATCCTCAGCTTTAGGGAGAGGTTACAAATAGTGGATTTTAAAAAGGCACCTAGATTTAGAATATAAGTTAAGTATAAATATAATTGTTAATCCTGACACAGGTGTACCTCACTGAGAAATTTAGAGTTCAAAGAAAGGTGATGTGGGTAAACATGACATAATAGGTTGCCATTACCCCAGGCCATACACTACAGAATGTATGTACCTATCACCAAAGTATAAAATATGAAGTTGATTTTGAAGCCATATTTATAAAAGTAGAAGATAAATTTCTGATTAGATAGTTGGCAGTATAATTACTATTTCCAAAGAATAATTTTACAATCAAATCATTGTACTACTGTTAATCCAAGTGGTATATATATATGTAAATATGATACTAATTATGTTTTCTACATGAATACTCTTCATGTTGTTCCCTTTTGGGCAAGTCAAAAAAGCCTCATTTTACATTATTTCAAGGACTTACTCCCTTTAACTAAATCCCTCCATAATACCTCATGTCCTTGCATACTGTATTTGCCCGTCATATTCAAGAACTATTTCATACATACCCTTCCGTTGCTGAGACTCTGATAAATTAATATTTAGCCTAGTAAAAAAAATGCTTTCATTCTTCCTCAATGCGATAAATTCATCTGTGCATTATTTTATCATAGAGACACTGGCCTTGGAGCCAGTAAATTTTATTTTATATTTTTAACAAAAAAATTATTCAATTCCTCAACTTCCTTCATAAAATCTTCTTTAAATCAATTTTATTCTGTCTATAAGTACATGTATAAACTAGAAAATATCAAGTCATGACAATCACATATTATGAATAAATTAATCACACATCCTAATGATTTATAGAGACCTGGAAAATCCGGGGTTAATTAACAGCAGGTAGCGGTGTTGTTATTCCCAAAATAAGATTTAAAGCAGTGTCATTTTTTTGCCATATTATTACATACGAACAAAGAATATTATGACAATGGCCAACCCCCTCAATCACACCCATCGTGTTCCTCACCTCTTAACCATAAGGAGATGCTGAGGTGTGGGGTATTTTTAACAAAAGCCCTTAGGTAAAATTAGGGTAGGGGTGTGGTAGTCCAGTGGTTAGAGCACTGGGCTGGTGACTGGAGGGCCCGGGTTCAATTCCCAGTAATGGCTCTGGCCACCCTCAGCTTCACCCTAGCTGTGTACCATTTTTTGGCTACCAGGCCATCCTGGGAAATCACAGGCGGTGCTGGGAATAAGGAACTGTAGTAGCGTAGTGTAGGAAGCGTTGGGCTTGTATATCATAGAGATCTATATGTATATGTATATCTATGTATATGTCTATGTATATCTAAGAGACCATCTGTTACAAGAAAGATGAGTTGCATTTATGAATTTTTGAAAATTATTCACCTCAAATGTATGCTGCATACACTACATGGTAAGCTATCTTTTTTTTCAAAAGTGAAGATTGCCATTGTGGCTAAGTTTTCTTCATTTTAGTTTGCTTTCCTGCCAAAAACAGTGTAATAAAATGAAAGAAATCTCTCTGAATCAACATCAGCACAGGGCATCCAAAGAGCTTACAGGCACCATGATGCAAACAAATGTTGAGAGCCTTATTATGTAAAATGCTTTCAGTATATCTGTGGAGCCCTTAGATATTTTTTGCTGTAGTATTATTTGCAGTTCCCCAAACCCCAGCATCAACTTTTCTGCCTCAACAACTCAATTACATGAACTTTCTTGAGTTTAATGTTCAACTCAGGATTCACTTCTGTTGTGAGAATTACTAGGGTCAAACACCAAAGTCACTTAAAGTCTAACTCTGCTTGGACCTTCTACTCTAGTGAGTCAATATTGATAACATCTACATTAGTGCAAACTTCATAAGTGCTGGTTTAGAAATTGCCATTTCTGCTCTGAATTAGTAGATACCCACCTAAAAAATACCATTCAGTATTTGTCTACGCTCTTTTTTTAGCTTTCTCTATTCTCCAATCAGTGTGTGCATTTGTATAGCTGGGCCCCTCAAGTAGTTTTATCAAGTCTACCAGCAGTTTCCCATGCTCCTTGACAAATACTACCTGGCCGTGAGTTGAGGAAAATGAATCATTTGTTATGTAAAAAAGTATTCTACGGTAGAATTCTGGATAGCCTTCATTTATTTGCTTTTATATTACCTAGTCAATAATGTAGGAAAAGTTATCTGTAGAAGTAGAAAACATTAATGAACCAAGAGTTCCACCTTGTGTCTGGAATAATGGGCACCTTTTTCCATTTCTTCCGTCAAGAAGTATATTAAACATGTTTTCTCTCTTGTACAGAAACACACTTTTGGTCATGAAAACTGCTTCGTTAGAAAATAAATATGTAAATAATTAGTTTTTCCACAAATTACTGATGGCACTACCCAGGTTTCAATGTTCAATGTCATCATCTGGCCATAATCACCACCTGAAGATGACATAGAACTTTTAAACTTGAGTTGTGTAACAAATATTTTATGTGAAAAAACTAAGTGTCTGGTTTTCTATTGGTATGAATAAATTCTACAAAGTAATGCAAAAGGCGATCTGCTTATGCTATATTAAGTTCTGGGATCTCATGGATCCACATATTTCCAATAAGACCCATCCAGTGAACTCAGCACTGGACATGGATCAATTCCTAACCAAAAATCAATTTCAAGTCTGCAGCCACAGAATTACCTATATTGAACAGAATCATCTGAATATGTACTTCACATTATAAACTTTTAGGGAATCAATAATTGCCTTAATACAGTGAGTTGCATCAGCACATTCAAATAGGTAAATACCGACAATATAAATGATGACTCATTAAAATCATTAAATATTCTAAATAGTAACTGAAATACAAATTTTCATATTGTCTGTTGTTTCATCTCAAAATATACCAATTTTCTTCCCTTGAATTTCTTCTTTAACTTCCTGAATTTGATGATAAACCAGATGGTTTAAATATATCCCCAAAATAGTTTGAGAAATCTGCAGCCTCTGAATAAACGTAAACATAAAAAAGATAGAGCCATTAATATTTTCACGTAAAAGAAAAATTGCATCATTCAGAGCAAGTACCGACACATTTTAAAATATGAATGTGAAGTAGGGGGAAGAATGAGCACTTATGGCTTAATCGTTGACATCGTCATAGGAAACAGGCATTCAATATATTCATTTAACCATGCCCTAATATTCGGATAATCTAACTTTACAAATATAATGTTTGCTTTGATTAATGTTCCAGTGGTATCTTTTGATGCACAGCAAGCATCACTCTGCCTGCCATTTAATTCCACTCCCACCAACTGAATTTTTTTTCAACTTTAGTCCTGAGCTTTTCCCTTTTAATGTGATATTTGCAGTTTACCTTCATCTCATGGCAATGCTGTTGCTGACACTATAAAGAATAGTTTTATCATCACTACAGTACAATTTACTTATTCGAAATTCATCCGTGCTCTTGTTTGATATTATTCAAGATTTTGTCATAGTGGATTTTCAGAAGTGTTTTTCTAAAATTGTCAGAAAAATAGTGCAACTTAAATTACAGTACACAGTTTTAAATGCTTTAAACAAATACTTCGTACTACTACAGGCACGTATAGTATATTTTACATGTTCGCTAGTATAATGTCAAATGTATTGAACTTGTATGATAATGTTGTAAATAATCAAAACTTGAGGCGTTCAACAGAAAACTTTAACACTGGCTTATAACTCCGCTGTTTTACACTCACGATGTTATTCCTGCTTTCTTGGGCATTTTATAAAGCCCAAAGCCCTGCAACTGCCAAGCTTTTCAAACTAGTTACTTCATAAGCAGAAAACATTTCTTATACATTTGAATACTTTCATTTGCGATATGGATTTAAAAATACTCAACTTTAACTCTACTTGTAGTGATATTGACAGCTTAATGTGTTGAGGAAAAATTTGTTTATATTTAAGATGATTTCCAGGGCATTGGGGAAAATGGGCAAATACAAACAAACTGATTTGAGGTGGTTTTAATAGCCATCAATATTGCTATTAACTAATTTCAATATTGGTGGTAATTGGATGGTGATTAAGAACACCTAAAATAATTTCATCATACTCATCTTATTAAATATAAGCAAAGCATTCATAAAATTTTGAATTGTATGCTCTGGACTCAAAAGTTCACAACTCTTCCTCGCATAAAACTAATTTTGAGTGAAATTTGTCCCACCAAATACATTGAAAGAGCAACCATAAGTGCCCGATAACAGTGATATCAAGAAAAAAATTGAAAAATAATGAATAAAATGGTAAACACTGTAATAAATGTGCAAACTCACTTTTTGAATAAAAAATGAAAATTTGCATTATTCCTATAAAATCTTAAAAAAATAGCATTTGTGAGTTTCACATGCCCCAACTAATGAAGCATAAAATTTAAAAGTTGGAAATTGGCCAAATTGCTTATGAGTGCATCCATAGTAAACACAAATCACATGACACACACCCATCTAACAATGAGTCATTCAAGTAATGATAAAATTCCTGCATTTATAGGCTGGACAACGATTTCATCATCCTAATAATCATTTTCTGTTTTAGTTTATTGCTGTATGCTGTATTTAGTTTATTGCTGTACCGTTTATTGCTGGTACCAAGTTATACAGCTTGTATATATTGATAAATTCAAATTTAAAACAAGACTTGGTGCCCTGCATTTATTTCTATGGCACTGTTAAATTAGGTCACACGAAAGAAAATGTTTGTAAGTTGTCTTCTCTTTTTCAGCATTAGCCCATGTCTATGGGGTCACTGTTCCCATCTTTAATCCTCTCCAGCGTTTTAGGGTATTCTCCATCATCTCTCCCTCAGATCCTTTTCCACTAAGAGTACAGTGGAGTCCAGCCTAGATAGTTTATAATGACCCCAAGCATCCAGCAGAGTATTCAAATGATGATAAATTACACAAGCCAATGAAAATCCTGAGAAAATTGGTGCAAGTCTGGTTAAAGGGGAAAGAGATATACACATGCCACATATCGGTAGAGAAAGAGATTCTAAATAAATTATCATGTCTTGTACATAGACTAGTGGTGGTAGTGTGATAGAAATGACATGCAAAGTTTGATAAAATTTAACAAGGGTTATCCATATATCAAGGATTTGGTAGTTCAATTCTGGGTGATGCCTCTGGGCACCCTCAGTTTCACCCAAGCTGTGTACCATTTTTCAGGTACCAGGTCATC
>LYUA01001607.1:337541-354922 GCA_002093875.1 Calopteryx splendens
AGAGAATTGATGACAAGGACCTTGGGTAAGGATGTAAAGAAGAGACTAGAAAAGACGTTGATAAGGATTGTAGGTTTGTATGGCTTTTAAACTTGGTCATTGGGGCATGATGAAAAGCATAGGTGGGAGGCTTTTGAGATGTGGGTGTGGAGAAGGATTTAAAAGGTGAAATGGACAGAAAGGAAAAAGAATGAAGTTTTGGGAATGGTAGGGGAGGAGAGAAGGGTATTTGGAGAAATCCAAAGAAGGCAGGAAAAGTGGATGGAGGGTGTACTGAGTGGCGATGTATTGTTGAAGATTATGATAAGAGGGTAGAATTTTGGGTACGTGAGGAAGAGGGAGCAAAAGATTAGGCATGTGGAGGAAGGAGGAGGAGATGGAATGGAGGAAGAAAGTATGCAGAAATGAAGAAAGGATTTCTGTAGTGGTGTGTCCATCATAAACCTACCTTAACCAGTAGATTACAATTAATAATAAGACCATTGAACATCAGTTTGGGAACTGAGGGAGTTAACTGTATTTCTGTATGCACAAATAGTGCATGCACTAATGGCATTTTACAAAAGAATACTATTTTGACATTTGAAGAATATTCCTAATAGTACAAGATTAAAAAAGTAAAATGTAATGGTGGAAATGATTCATCATAAAAGACAAACTAACTCAATTTTTCCACAATTTTATTTTTATGCTATCTAGATTTCAACTATGATGTTATCCTCAGATGAACTACAAAAGATGATAACATCATAGTCGAAACCTAGGTAGTGTAAAAATAAAATTGTTAAAAAATCAAGTTTGTCTAGTCAGGGATACTATAGTAAAAAATCTATATAAAATATCTCAATGTGAATTTAATATTGCTGTGGGTGTCAACAGTTTAAACAATTACACTTTATCCCAGATGTTAACCATGAAGGAATAAAATATTTAACCAATCACTACTCAGAGACATGTACACTAATGTTATCACTGCAACAAAGTTATAGCTTGTTTTGATAATTTCCAATTCATTTGCATGACCACTAAAAACTATTAAACTTGTCATGAACTTCAAAAACACTATCATACAACCTTGAGTCCTTTTATTAATTCATAATTTTACAAATTGTCCTCATTCCTCCCTTTCCCATAAGCCTTCTTCTTTCACCAATAATTACATGTACTTGCCTGGCTGATTGCCTAAAGCTTTACACTGAAAATTTAACTCAAAATCAGATATCTGTACCTGAATTCATTCATATCTCTAGTGTTCCCATGCATCTTTTACCATTTCCTCCTTAAACTTGTTTAAAGCATACTATTATCCATTCAAAACATCTATGTCACTAAGGGGTAGTGGAAAAGGAATGGTCATAGTCACGTGACTTTGTAAGAAGCAATATAAATAAGCGTGTGAGGCCTACCCGGCAAAAAATTCAGTTGCTTTCTTACTTTCGTTGGGTGAACTTCGTCTTTCCTTGTGCAGTGTTGCCGAGTGATTGTGTGCTGTATATCATTATTAAAGGCATATGCATTGTGTCACATACATATTCAGAGAGCAATTCCTGGGTGCACCACCTCCCCCTTATAGCAGAGGCACTCAACAAGTTCCGAGCCCACCAGAAAGATCAGTGATAAAGGTCTTTTGAATGGATAATTGAGATATGAGATTTGTATCTCACTCCCCTGTACATTACTGCCCATTCCTAATCTCCACCCTTACTTGTATGATTAATATGAATATCTCCAGTACACCCGTTCTCCTATACCTTATTCAAATTTTTACCCTACCTTTTACATTCTTTTCATAAAAACTGCAGTTACTTATCCATACATAGAGCCAAGATGATTTCCTTCTTTGGATTCTTTTGGACACTTTAGTGGGCGGAGAAAGTTATTTATGTAATGCATACTGCATCATTTATTCAACAAATGTTTGTAGAAGTGTTCATACTCTAATGCCCATTTTCATTTATTCCTTCCATAAATTATAATCAAGAAATCAATTAAGAAATACAGCAGCACAAAATCGTATCTAAGGCTTTCTTTTCTAGAGAAAGGTGCGAACTTGATCAAATTAAAAGACTCATTACCTCAAACTCCCAACTTTTGCTCTGTTCTCAGCTAGTCTATTTCTTCATAACTTCACATTTCCCACATCTGCTATTAGTATTCCATGCGTGACCTCTGTGGTTATGCCCCTCCATTCTTCCTTAAAATATTGTATTTATAAGGTTTTATGCTTTGGACAATGAACAATAAAATCATCTCTTCTTTCTCCCTTTACTCCCAGTTGCAGCACTTCATTGGTGAACCACATCACTCATTGAATCTTCTCCGTTCTTCCCCAACACCTTATTTCCATTGCCTTCAGTCTTCTCTTTTATACAGCTATTATTATCCATGATTCACTACATGTATTTTCCAAACATGTTTTGTTTCCTTTAATAACTAGGCATTCACCTTGTCAAAGTAGCACAAAAAGTAAATAAAAATCCAAAAAACAATTTTAAAGTTGGTCCACAAAATATTCTTTTGCTTAATCCAATATGTGAAACGCATTTAAATACACTTCACTTGGAGTGTCAACACTGCTAACCAAATACATCAGGAATAATGTTTTACTATGAAAACACTAAAAAATATTTCATCACCTTAAGAGTACACATTTATTGGTTCACATTGGACTCTGATATACACATTTCTGTAGCACTTTTGGTGTATTATATGCCAATATGACTTAAGTGAACAGTATATCATACATGATAGATGCTGGCATACATTTCTTCAATTAAAGACTTTTGGGTTGCAACATGAAGCTATCTGGGAATATGAATGGACTTAGTGCCATTTTGATTGTTTATAGTGCTTAAATTTAAACACATATAACTTAAAATGCTGTTTGCAAGGCCTTAACAACCAAATAAGAGTAAGTTTGTCCAAAATAGGATGGGATGTGAAACCATGGGCCTTCATTGTGTCTAATGTAAGAAGTCACATGGAAATACTGGGAATCTTACAATCCTCCTTCCTTTCCCTACCTACCTCTACATAATTACATTCTGGAAGTAGCATAAATAACCTCAATAGTTGCATTTATCACTCAAACTGTTACAATTAATGATTACCTTCACAACATGCTGGTGTTCAAATTAAAAACTCATATGAGAATGAAAAAGTTACAATTTGCAAAGATTTCAATTATACGTTGGAGCAACACAAATGAGAAGATATCACAAATATTTGGCAAATTTCAACAATTCCACATTTATTGCTTCCCACAATCATTACAGGTTTGTTCCTATTGTTTGAAAATGGTGAACATTAAACACAAAATTAACCATTTTCATTCATACACTGACTAATGTCCAGATATCAGTTCTTAAGACACAATACTGTTACTAATTTAATGTCGTTTACTCCAATGAGGCTACTAAATTCATCATCAGTCAATGCTGCACAAGGCATTTCATGTGATACAGTTCAAGATCAAAGACAATCACCTACTAAATCACAAGATAGTGCAGGTGAACATAAGTAATTGAAACTAGTGTCCTTTCCTTTCTTCATTTTTCCTTTTATTCGTCCCTTTTTTAATTAATTTTCTATCTGCACTGCCCCCCACCCTCGA
This sequence comes from Calopteryx splendens, assembly GCA_002093875.1. Classification (NCBI taxonomy): domain Eukaryota; kingdom Metazoa; phylum Arthropoda; class Insecta; order Odonata; family Calopterygidae; genus Calopteryx; species Calopteryx splendens. The sequence continues at coordinate 341,155 of LYUA01001607.1, forward strand.
TCCAATAAGTGGGCATGCAATTAGCATCTCTGCTGCAGTAAGAGTTGGCACCAATAACAAAAATGCATGGCAAATTAAATGCTGTGCTTAGCATGGATACCTATTTAAAATTAGTATACTCAAATAAAGCAATGTTATTTAGTTTTTAAACTTTCAAGGACAGTAGACACACAAAATAATTGTTAAAAAAAACTTCTGGAACCTAATAAAATAATTCAATCACTTTCTATTTTCTTCATAAACATTACCAATTGTGTTCATAAAATATTTCAGAAATTAATTACACTCCACACAGAAGAATGTAATTTTTCCCAATTAGTATTTAAGGTCTCATGTTACTGCTAAATACCTCATGTGGTGGTATGGCTGAAGTATACAAATATTAGAGGTTATTGCATAAAATGGCAATGTAATAAATTCAATTTCATTGACACACATAAAGACGCTCCTGTGCATATCCAGCCGAGGCATCGAAGACCCTCACATGCAAGTTTTTTTTTTACACCACTGTATCTTTTATGTAATTTGCAGGCATTGAGGGTTGAGATATACAAGTAGAACTCCAATGTATTCAAAACACATCAATACAAACATAAACAAATGCAAAAAGCTTCTAATTACCTTGGTCATACCAAAAACTGTTACCATAAGGAAAATTTGATGCAATGAAATCAATTACAGAATAATTTATGCTTAACTGTATTACCTTCAGTTTAAATTAAAGAATCATACCACAATACCCCAAAAACAAACATAATTTTCTAACTGAATTAGACTTGACAAGCTAACTAACTAATGAGGAAATGGCTTGAGATTTCAGAAGACCAGTAGAATACACTCCAATTACCAGCAAGTCATGTTATGAGGCATTCAAAACAAGAAAACTAAGTTGGCTGCATTAATAAAATAGGATGATTCAATTTCTGAACAAAAAATTATATTACAGAAAGCTTTGTCTTTGATGGTAAGAACATATCAAATTTCCTTTCCTAGGAAAATAGAAATTTCCAATGAGAGAATATGCAATACCTGGTGTGCATCCAAGAGTTTACGCATACAAGGCCCCTTTCTCTTCTCGAAGACCAACCTACTTAGGTTTAACTATACACACTCATTTCTTATTCTCAACTTCCATCCAGCCCATCTTCTCAGATCATCAGTGTAGAGTTGCAGATAGACATACACCCTACTTATTGGGCCAGGAATTAAGTCATTCCTTATTACAAAAAATCTAATACCACCTTATAAGACAGCACTTTATTAATTCAGAATAGAAAAGTTTTGCTGTCAGAGGCAACCCAAAATGTAAGTACCTACCAAGAGTTTCTTGCACTATATGACTGCAGGACTGAGTACAACCCACTAGATGAAGACTTATGTAATTTGTTTGGTATTGTATCATTCAATTCACCACTCTGGTTGAATATTCAATGAGTACTTTGCCAGTACTCGGCAACAGCTGTAGCCCATGTAATTACATATTCAATTTTTTTTCTCCTGAAATAATTGGTGAATCTGAAGTGAAACTGCATTAGTTCCAGCTACAGATGTGAGAACCCACTTATACACATTCTGAAACAATATTATGCGGAAGAATTAAATGAAAATGAAACTGATGAACATGTATCATTTTTTTCCTTACTAAGCTTATTATTGTGGGAAATGTGATGTTGTTGTGAATTGCATCTTATCAAAGACAATATAGATCAAACATTTACTAAGTACGAAGTAGCAGACCATACCATTGAGCTTCAGAATGAGAAATGGTAAAAGTAAAAATGAGTTTTTGGCAATATAACATAAAAAGCATGAATATTGCAAGCATTCAAAAGCTAAACTCAAAGGTTAAAAAATTAGAAATAAATAAGCTACCATAATGCTCAGGGTCTACAGTATAACCATGGTGGTACTGGAATTTCTCAAGTAATGACTACAAGATCATGAATGTCTTATTTTTTGGATGGAAGCTGATGTAAGAGATTATCATCATATGACCATTCCAGGAAATAATAAGTAAGATATTAAATAAAAAGATAACACCTGAGGAGGTAACTTGAAGTAAAAAATTATCAGTTAATAGGTTATCCTCAATTAAGTGCATATTTTTCAATGGTTAGTTTATGGTGTCTTTAGATTCTTAATTTAGTTACCGACTTCAGAGCAAAGCTCCAAAATCCAAATTGTAGTTAAAAAAATTCCAATATTACCTTAAATCCAAAAATGGTATCCCATAGTGCAATTCTTGTTCTAGGTTTCACATTTAATAATTGGATGAAACCAGGTGCTTATGATATAACAGAAAAATATTACCTACCTACTATTGCTCATTTACTGTTAATAATGTAATTTATAATTAACTGAAGGAATTTTTCCATGCAGATAGTTAGCAAAGTAAAATTGTTGCTAGCTCTTGTGGGAATTAGATGCCAATGTAGGAATTCCTGATAGTATATGAAACAAGACTTCAAATCTACCAACGCATTTCTTTGATTAAACCAAGGTTTATTTCATTGCAATCCAACCATCTAGTTATGATATAATGGGAGCCAGTTACACATCTTACATACAACCCTTCTGTTAAATGGTCTGTTTCATGCTTCGATATTTCTTTGAACTGGTACAAAATCTCTGCTTCTAAAATCATGGACATTATCACATTTCAATTGGATATATTTAGGGTTTTGTTTTAAATAGCAAAGAGCCAGTGAAAACATTTGATTGATTGACTTTCTAGATTGAGCATATAATTCAATGAAGGAAGCAGCCCTTTAACCTGGATATATATCCATAACCTATAAAACTGACCTTTTGAGTTAAAAACTGGACTTTATGTTTAAGATTAAATTCCTGAATAAGTATTAGTTAAATTCCATGGAATTTTTGCCACATTACATAGTTGATCAACTCTTAGCCGACCATAAAAAAATTTGGCAGGATGCTACTAGCTTTCCTATTATTTTTCATTAAGTTTCAATGTTACTAATAAGCAAAATGGAATTACCAATCTATCTCCCATTGATTCAATGAAAGGAGTCATAAAAATCATGTACTTGTTAACTTTATTGGATTAAAAAAAATATACAAGTGTGGTGCCTATGACCATCCTACAAACAAAATTGGGTACCAATATTGTTAAAAAATAACCGAATCTAAAATGATAGTCTGATAGGTGGTGGCAATTAGGTGTGTCCTCCATTTCACAAGATTCAAAAGGAAAAAAAACCACGTCATTCCCTTGAAGTGCTTGTTAACTATTTAGTTAATCAGCTAAAGCACTAACCATTATTGTGGCAATCTTAAAAATATATTGCCTATAGTTGCTGAACTTAGTGGGAAAACCTAATGATTACAATTTCTGGAGTCACTTTGCTCTAATGATGCTTCTGATTTCCACCAATGATGAAATATTTCCCTTTAATTACGTTTGTTATTCAGAACAGAAACACCTGAATCCTGAATGACTAAACTAATGAGTAGCATATGAACTGGGATTCAGCATGTGAATTCCTAGTAACATCTTAAAAAGAACCGTAAGACATACATTTCCGTAGGTATGCAAATAGACCACACACAGTTTGTGTCGAAAATAAAGAAATTACCCTGAAATTTTGCTAATATTGGTCGAAAGTGCACGAACGTATGTCGGCATGTGACCATAACTCAGGGATGCACAACTTTACATTGACTTAACCATGTGGGCATATGCAATTTGGCTGAAAATCCAGAATATAGCGGTAAAAAAAGTAAGAACTTTTAAAAGGAATGCAAAAGTATGTTTCTCCTGGCAGTCCACTTCGTGAAACATCAGCGGACCAGGGCCTCGCCAACCGAACCAACTAGACAAAAATTTACGTGAACCAAATTTTTGTGTTTTAGATTTCTTAGGCCCTGAAGACGATGAACGAGTCGGCCGTCGAAACTTCAGCGGTGTTAGAGAGACTTAACCGGTGGATCAACCAAAAGTAATATACTCGATTCGGTTAACCTAAACAATGGCGGTGCATAAAATTATTAATCGCCCTAACACTTAACCAACAAAGAATCCCACTACATTAAATTTGGAGTACATTATAACGATTTCATCCCTTGCCTTTCTAATTATTTATGGTAGAAAGTATAAATACAATGTGCGAATGTAAATATATATATAACCTTCATACTTTGGCGTAATTCAACTCAATTAGGTATGGTCTGTAGATTTATGTTAATTGTAATACTTCCACACCGCTCCTGTAATTTCAAAAGAGGCTCCCGGAACACACTGATCTCATGTTCCTAGGTATGATTCTCTTCCCTTTTAACAATTCCAGCGATTGTGGCTGAAAAGCCAATGCACGTAAGACCGCTACGCAATACGTTACGAAATAAATGCAAAAGCTCGTAAATATAATTTAACGATGTCAACAATCGTATCGTTGACAAAGGGCCCATATTTAAATAGGGATTAGTTTTTTTTAACTGCAACATGTCATCCCATATAATGAGAGTAAGGGCGCTATAATAATTGCAAGTACAACGCACATTACACTCGATTGCTTACTTATTGCATAATTTTCAGTAATTAAGATGCCCCCACAGGTAACACCGCAATCCTAATCGTTATGTATGCGCAACACAAAATGTCACAAACGAATGAATCCTAATTTCAGTTAAAAGTCTTGGGAATACTAATTGAAAATTCATAGGGACACGACAACATCCGCCATTTTAGTTCACTCTCGAATCCACTGCTGACGTCTACCGAGAGGTAAGAAAAATTGAGAGGAGTAGAAGAAAAGCAGAGATAAAAAATGCGCAGTAACAGCCCTGGTACACACGTCAAAAAGACGATGGGGGCGTTCCTCGGCATTTCCAAGCTAAAACAGACATGTAAAGCAATTATACACATTCTGATTCCGAAGTCATATATACTACTATAAATGCGACTGGCATTCTTTGGCAATCCTTTACATGCCTAATTAAAATCATAAAATCCACTATTAGATTTGGAAAAACAGGCAACAATAGGTACTAAAATGAATTGTAACAAATTTAGACAGAATATTTTAATACTACAAATAGATGATAAGTAATTTACAATGACTGAAATCCGTGAAATATAAACATGATACTAATGTCATTTAACATTTCTCCTTTAACCTTAATATACACGCAACTCAATGGTAAAGGATTTGGAATAATGCAAATCATGTCGTGGTTATTCCCAGCAGTGAAAGGTGCAAAATATATTACAGAAGTTCATTTGAAAAGTTTCTGGCACTTATAAAGACACAAAAATCATGGTAATGTAAACAATTTCGATTCATACACATGTGAAAAAATCATCATGAGTTTTTACCTTTTCATTACTATATGAATAACAAATCAATGCTAGCGCATGGAAAGTTTTTCCCACGTTCATAAATAAATAAAACAGATCATTAAGTTAAAACTTCACTGAAATTCCTTTCACTCACTGCTATCTCTCTTGCATAAAAGGTTCTGCCTCGTTCTGCACTTATAAAACACAACTGGAAAAAAGCATACAGCAAGCACAGTACTAATTTTTCTGAGTTCACTTAGAAGGAGTTAATTCTAAGAGGCATTTATTTATCACAGAGACTCGAGAGACCAGCAAACAAGCTCGTTCATAGATCATGAATGCACAAGCAGCGAGGCCACTCTTTCGCACGACAAGTCATGCATACATTTATGGTATTAAATGCCAACATACCAGTCGTCTCTACAAGTCCAATAGGTTGCCTATTACTCTAGGTCACGCATGCCAAAACTAGGCCCGATATAGTTACTCTAGGCAGAAAAATAAATTTTAAAACTCTGGCTTTCACAATCACGAAATATATCTTCCCGTTTCTCTTCTGACAACTGTTTTTTTACACATTTTATATTAAGCGATCGGACATACAATATAACGAATTAAATATCTGTGAGACGCCACGACATAACAAATTATTTTTCAAACATTATAGACAACCTTGGGTTACAACCCACACCTCAAATGCATATCCTGTGATACTTTCAGACACTGGATTCGGAGAAATCAAACAACTGTACATAACTTAGTGAATTTCATCATATCTTTCAAATTACCAAAGTCAAATCCGCCTTGGAACTTGCTTGTTATTACGTCTTCCGGTACATCAACCTACTCTAGTAAGACTGCCGACCCAGACTTTTAAAATGCTTCACTGACCAAGGGCAGGAAATAAATGTGAACAAAAGACAACTTCCATTAAGAAGGAGTACCATATATCATTGGAAATTAACCGTACCCAAGAGCTCATTCAAGGTATTGGGTCTGGATCATCGGCCCTGGCATCACAATCCACTGCATCTGGATCCCCTTCCTCCTGATGGACACCATTCAGCATAGGCAGATCAGCACCATCGTCTTCCTGCAGGGCATCGACCACGTCCGGGCGATCTGATGGAATGGTAACATCTCTTTCAGGAGAACTCCGACACTCACAACGTGAAGTACAGCAGGACGCAGTACTAGCAGTACTGTCGCTGTCTGAATCTACTGATGTCGTCGACGACGACGATGAAGAGGACATTGACTGTGATGGGCTAACACCTGGATTCTCGTCAACCTCGGCCATCTCCACCTCACCACCAGCTTCACAATGGGCATCCACCGTCTTTCCCAGCCGAAGAGAATCATTTTCAGCCCTTAGTCGTTCATTCTCCTCCGTCAGCCTTACTAACTCCATTCTAAGATTCCGAAACTTATCGGACTCTTCGGAATCAACAGCATCCTCATCAGCGTTTTGAGTGTTTTCATCAGACAGCTCCTTCATGACAGGCTGCAGATCGCCTTCTGAATCTCCACCTCCTTCCCCATCAGAAATTTCCCTGGTCCCCGATAATTCGCGCAGCCGCCTCTCTAAACTGTCCGCACGCGCCTCCAATCCACGACACTCCGCAATGAGTTCTGCTTTCGACATTGAGTTTAGTCTCTCTGCGTGCAGATCCTCGTAAGCCGTAGAAAATTCACGCGTAAGAAACTCTTCCTCATCCTCTGGAGAAGAATAAAACTCCTCGTCACCTAGTTCAGAATCATCCTGACTAACACTAGACTCCCGCGCACGACCCCCACCGCGGCGGCCTACCATTATCAGTTTAGAATCTAAATCGGCGAGATCGTTGTGATCTTCCATTAAAAATTGTGTTGTATTGTACGGTGCCACGGGCTGGCCGTGCGCGAACATTTCCTCTCTAACGCGGTTAGCACGTTTGGTTTCGCGGTCCTCCAATTCACGGCGCTCTTGCCACGACAATTTCGAATACGGTTTATATTTCCTCTTCTTATTTTGACGTCGTTTCTTACGCTTGTTTCCTTTCATGCTGTTCATGTGCTGTTGTCGTGGCTGCAAGTTGTTCACGGTCGTTTGGGCCCCATTCCTGACATTAGGACAATTTTCACCGTCCCCACTGTCTTTATCTTCAACTGTACCCGTACCCACCTCATTCTTTCCTCCCGCCGCCATCTCTGCATCAAGTTGGCTGCGACCGCCGCCAGATGGCTTCAGTTCTAATTCTGAAGTAGCTTGCAGAATGGCTGACTCTGCGTCAATTTGAGACCCAATGTTCTTATTACGAGGCAATATCACTTCAAGCCCAGACATAGTCACGAAAATAGTCTCAATGTCTTCTCCGTTAATTCAAAAATTGATTGGACACGAAATGCACAAACACTATTTCCCCGGATAGCTCCTTAGGAATTGATACCGAGAGCGACGACGCGTACAATCTTTCGACAGTGTCCGCCATTACGTGACTACAAAGACGAGTGCCCCCATAACAATTCAAGCAACAAATATCGATTCGCCAACTAAATTTCAGATTATTACCATTAATACTTCTTTTGACCATTTCAAAATCTTTAATTTTATTTTAATCATTGAATATAGCAGCAAAAAGGTTTTTTTTAAGGAAGAGTAATTTATACAGTTATTCACATGTATCATAGTTGATAAGGGCGTGTACAAGTAGTTAACATGGCTGCTTAACATGAAAACGATGAAAACTATGCCAATAAGAATATCTAGCAGTTTTTATGTCAAAATCAAACTTGGAATGTGGTCCGCTCGAAAAATACTGAAATAACGCTTGATACTCAAAATAGTTCATAAATGCGCAATCTTGATAAACACTGATATTGAAATGAAGGAGGAACTCGCTAATAAATTCATTGTAATTTCACCGAAGATTCGATGGTTGCACATAATCCCATGTTATTTCGTTAAAATTGGCAATTATTATTTTAAAACTCATAGTAGTCACACGAACAACCTTGACTGACGTCTCTCGTCACCAAGTGAAGTTTATAGAATTGTTTAAATCATAGGTTGGAGGAGTTACCTTAGGAATGTAAAACTCGTTGCTTACCGCAAATACATCATTTTACTGCCGATAAAAACATCCCATTGAATTTATCGACCAACTTCACTATTTACCTACGTAATTGATTGTGTATCAAAAGATCCGCGATATTAAGATTAACCTCAAAATAACATAGAATTTTATCTGATCTGAATTTCCATAATATTCTTCGCAAAGAATCACATTCCATACTTGAACGAATGAAACAATAAGCAGCTTATAGAAAACAGTTCCTCCCTCTTCTTAGCACTCTCCCTCTGCTTTCAGTTTTACACTAATTTCAAACCAGAGCAATGAGAAATATTTCCTGTGCCACTTCTTTCCTTCAATTTGAAAATGTTTTTATTGGGGATTTCTCATAGTGGATATACAAAGCTCATTTTTTTTCTTTTCACTGTTATAAGTGATCCTTAATTATATATTTTTCAAAAGGTTCTCCATAGGGTGAGGTTATCTAATTCTCTAAAGGCACCAAATTGTTCCAGTCTGGCTTTAAGGTCAATGGGCAAACCAGACAATGAAATGACAATAGAAAACCCAACATTGAGATTATGAGCTATGTGCTGAGAAAGCACTTCCCATTTTATCACTTTCTACGGCAGAACAATTTTTGTGCCTATGCTAAAAATATCACTCCCACAGATAGGATAGTTAATAGCAATGACAAAAGAAAGCAGATGGTATGTGCAAACATTTGGGTAGGAACTTTTCAGATTGTTCTTCCACTGCCAGCCCCCCTGGTGAAATGTTGAAAATTAGCTTGACTCTCTCAAATCCTTAAGTTCAAGGAATTTCTCCTGCAGATCCTCTAAGAATACTATGGTAAGTTGAAGATAATAGGAGAAGCAAAAATTTTGGGTTGGTGAGGAGGGAAAAGATTACATTTGGAGGAAGGAATGTAGGGAAGAAATTATTTTGAATTAAAAAATTGTTCAATGTTGTTTTAGGCTATTAAGTGTCATTTTAGGGGGACTCATAAGTGTAGTAGTACATAGTTATTTGGCTCTTTTAGAAACCTAACTTGACCTGTTATTATTCTTGGGATTGAAGGTGGGTTGAGGGAGAGATCAAAGAGGGGAAGGATGGGCTGTTGGTCGCATTGTGGAGTTATCTTGGGTATGTTTGGAAGTAACTGGTGGTTGTCTAAGAGTGGAAGGAGAACCTTTCTCCTTGACGCCATGCAGTTACTCCCAAACATACCCAAGTTAACTCCACAAAATCCTCCATACACAATGCAACCAGCCCCTCCTTTTTAATCTCTCCTAAACCTCATTAACCCACCTTCAAACTTAAGCTACCATCCCTTCCACTCACAACTTTCCAACCACCTCAAGCCACTCACCTCACCCCTTCCATATTTTCTCACACCCAACCCCCTACTTTAGACTTTTTTTTACCATAGAGCACCATTCATGTACCCAACTCCTTGTACTTTCCTAAAATGCTAGTGATGAAACTAGCTGAATAAATACATCTCCTAAGTGGATCGCAAAGTTTTTTTAGTCAATGGAATATACATATTAAAATGGAACTCCACAAAGTCTTGGCCTCTACAATCTTGGATGGTATACGTTTGTTAATTATAAGTGTGAGGCTAAGAATGGAGCTTAACTCATAACAAACCATTAAAATATACATATTCAGTAATATAAGAACAGTTCCTTTACCACCCATTTCCCAGAATGTTCAGGTATACCAACTTTCAGAAATAATCTTCTATTTTCTTTCAAAAACATTTCAGTATGAGCCAACAAATTACACAAAAAGAAACCCCAGGTGAAGATGTGCTCTGTTCAAATCACAACACTTATGATTCTTCAGGAAATCAACGAAAAGTGTGGTACAACAAAGATGGCACCTCATTTTACATTGGCTCCTCAACATTTCTGAGGAAGCATACCAAGTCTCCAACTGCAGTCTCCTGTTGAGTAAGCCCTTGATCAAAATTTAAATCTTTCCCTTCTCCAATCACCTCCCCTGCTATTAGCATTGACAGGTAAGATGACAATGCAGCAGTGCATACCATAATTGGTTGCTTTCTTTTTTATTATAAAATTGTTCTCTCTATAATTATATTCAGATACCAACCACTGCACTAAGGCACGTAAAGATGTTTTAAGCTGATGCACGAAATATAATGGAATTGTCAGGTGTTAGAGGTGACCAGGAGCATATTTCTTAAAACTAATAACAAATAAATATATAAACACTCTTAAAACAATCATAAATTTAATATAAAACTTAAGCCACAACTAAAAAAAATATAGATGAATGTAATGGCTGGGGCAAATTAATAGTCATAAGAAATATATACAAAGTGAGTCTGCAAATACGTTCAAATTGATTTGGCACTTTGAGAATCATATCCCTAGTTTAAGAGGGTCAAGATGTAATCATTGAGGGAAAGACCCTTGAAGTAGTCACAGAGTATTGTAGTTTTCTTGCCAGGTACATGCTATATCTTTATATGGGCAGTCAGAAATATCATTGTCAAGGTTACCCTTGGGCATGGATTTACTCTACAGAGCGAGTTGTGAATGATGAGAGGAAGTGATGGAGGTAGATAGGCCAGTAGCAGAGCATGTAGATATTGAAAAAACACTTCATTGGAATAAATCTTATGCCCAACAAGTGAACTAGTCATGAATAGGAAGACAAATCACTCAAAAGGGGAAAAAAACATCAAATGTGAGCACTCAATCAAGACAGTGCCAAACGGTGAAAGAATCAATGCAGAAAAAAAACTATAATTACATATCAGCAAAAAATAGTTCTACAGTGCATGTAACTGCAGGCACTGGTACAAAATATTTATTTTAAAAAACAATCTTACCAATAAGTGTGCTCAAAAAACAGGAACACCTTTCTCATATTCCTCCTATTTCCATACACCTATCTCACTTAAGGGAGAGAAAATTGTAGGGCTTTTGTAATTCAAGAAAGAACATTCTTCACCATCCATTACTAGCTTGTAAACAAAGTGCTGATGTGTTATTTAAATGATTGCAAAAAATATAACTGCACTTAACCATTTTATTATAATTCATATGCAAACCACTAAATGGTATGTGATTATATTTTAGCATTTTAGTGATCTATTTTTTTTCGGTAGTACGTAGACATTAATGAGGAAGTTTGCAATTTTATTTCACTTCAAATATGATCACCATTAGTGGATGCCAAAATAAAGCTTCTTCAGTAGTCATTTATGGAGTTTTTCTGAGGTTGAATATGAACTTTAAATTATATGATTATAAATTATATATGAACTTTAAACTATAAATTAACTCTTGGAATACAACAAACTCATGCTTGAGAGGTCTGCAATGTTCACAAAAGTTATGTAACTCGAGCATGAAAAAAATTCAAATTCACCATCACATGTCTTAGATTTTCTTTTAAATTCAAATAACATACAACCTAATACATTTGCACTATGCATCTACTTTCTCCATTTCATCCACATGCCACTAAAAGTAAGATAATTCTTTGAATAGATTTCTTCTAAAAGTCATCGTGTTCAATTTTCCCTCTTATTTTATTTTTCTAAGGCCTGGTTTATCTGTTGTCAATCAACAACTGTTTATCTGGTGAACAGCATTTTTCAGACAAAACAGAGTTTCATGCTTATTCACCTATTGTCAATCATTCTTTACATGATAATCCTACCTTTCAACATTTGAGCTGTCCACAAGATACATCTGTGACACACCTATCTTCTGGGTGGCTACTGGGAGCATTTCTTGTACAATCATAAGGAAGTAACTTCTTTGTGATACTGATTTCACTACACCAAAAGCTTCCAGCGCAATGTCCCCTCTTCAACATACATGTTCATACGAAACAAAAAGTACTGGAATACACCAGGCTGGTCTGACAACATTGTCAATAAAATGGAGCACTGATATTTCTGACAGAAATCAATGTACACACATACTTCACAATAGGTATACCTAATTTCCAAGAATAAATTTGTAATAACTTACAGGATATGCTTTTTTATATAATTTAATTAATGTAGCCAATTGATACTTTCCATTACGATAACACACTTTAAGATAAAGCTGCACCTCATGGTGCAAAATCGTTGTGAAGCACACTAGGATGGATTACATCATTTTTCATCAGCAGTGGCACTATTTTCCTTATTCTGCTTCTTCTTACTTTTCACTTTGTGTTTTGGGGCATTTGGATTTTCACCTTTGTAGAATTCTTTTAATAACATTATTGCTTCTTCACCCCTCCACCCACCAACAAATTTTGTTGATACCTTCAACTGACCATCAACATTTGCCTATAAGGAAATAATGTAAATTGTTACTCACACTTTCATATAATGTGATGAACTGGGGCATTTATGGAATAATAATGGGGCATTTATGGAATAATAATGGGGCATTTATGGAAAGGCTTCCTCAAAGATGGCATTTGGGTAAAAAAAATCACTCTTTAGGATATTAAATGTTACTACTGTCACACTTCTATCAGGGCCCAACGACTTGAAAAAACTAATTAATAAAGATCATTAAAAAATGTTAGAAGTGGATCATGACACTGTAGACCTGTTGGATATGTGTTTCATAAAACATCAAATTCCAATTAATGAAATACCCAACTGTAGTGATTGACAAAAATTCATTAATGTATCCTAAATAGAATTACACAAAATGGCCATGATGAAATAATAATATTTAAAATTCTCAAGCACAGTTCTTTAGGGTTCATCAAGAAAAGAGAACTGCAGTTTTCAGCCTGTTTTGCACTCCTCTCAGGTTGTCCTGAGCCAACTGATATTGAACCTTCTGGGTTCATGGATCTTCATATCCCTCATCAACTGCCTTTGGCTTATCTATCAATATCCCTGATTCGAGTTACAATGAACAGTATTAGTTCTACCATGCTAAAATCACGGCTAAGAAAATATTTTCACTCTAAAGGACAACTGGTTGGCAGCTTAAATGGACACCCTCCTCTAGCTGCATTAGTACTGTTACAATGGTTCAAATTAAATAGCTATGAGTATTTTTCCTTTTACACAAAATCAGTAACTTTCCAATCTGAGGGAAGCTTTGTTTATGCAGCCTTTATTTTGATCAATTCATTTTATTCAGTCCACTTCTGAAATTAAGATGCAGTAAACCTCATTATTTTGATCCTTCCTAACTATAAATTCTGTGCCATGATAAGAACAGGCACCAGCCAAAAATTCAAAATTTTCATGCTCCTTTACTTATATCTTAAGATGTCAAAGGTGAAATTTGAAACCACAATCTCATCTTGCAACATCCTCCCATATTATTCATTTCAAATTTTCTCTTAATGGTAATCCACTGGTTAAGGTAGGTTTCTGATGGACACACTCCTACAGTAACCCTTTCTTCAT
>LYUA01001608.1:104023-116641 GCA_002093875.1 Calopteryx splendens
GGACCGACCACTTGCTTCACCTTCCACAGTGCAGCCCATAATACAAAGCAGTGCTTCTGATGAAGTTCCTGGAAATCTACAAACATCAGATCGCAATTCTGACCCAGCTGTTCAAATATCAGAAAGAGCACATGAGACAGAACTCTCTGCAACTAAGACTTAACCTCCAGAAGATATACGCCCATTTCCCAAAGGAGGGCCACCACGTAAGGGAAGCGACTGTGGAAGAAAAAAAGGTTGCACTTGGATTTTGACCAGCACCCCTGAAAAGTCAGCTGCTGAATTGGAAGAACAAGAAAGAATGGCAAAATAAGCGCAGAAAAGAATTAAAACCAATTTATTTGCAGCAAAGAGAAAATGAAAATCTTCAATATCGGAATCGTCCTGTGATGAAATGGTTGTTCCATTTCAAGAAAGTGATGATGAAATGGATACGCCAGTGATATGCCACCTGAGGAAATTAATTGGGCCAAGGAAAATGTTAAAATAAAAATAAATGACTTTGTATTAATTAAATTTCATACAAAAAAGTCAATTTTGTATTATGTAGGAAAAGTTAGTAGCTATGAATATGGTAATGGGTTTGATGTACAGTTCTTGCATAAAAAGGGAGCAAGTTCTAAATTTTTCTTTCCTTTGGCTGTAGACATTAGCTTCGTAGAGAAAAAAGATATTGCTCTAAAATTGAGTTATCCAGTTTTGACCAAAGGCACAAAAAGAATGAAGTCTTCGTTTAATTTTAAAGTTGATTTGGCAGCATACAATGCGCAGTAAATATGTATTAAGTGGTTCTGAATATGATGAATACACGAATTCAGTCATGAATAAATTGTTTATGTTTGAATTAATTTGCAATAATTTTTTTATTATTAATTTTAAACTCTAAAACTACTGTCCCATTCCTTCCCTTTAACTGTCCCACTCCTCTCAGAATATGGGAGGAGTGGGACAATTGTCATATGATTATAAAGTACTCAATTTCTATTTATCTTTGGCACTCAAAATTCCTGTTTTTTTTTATTTAAGCAAGAGGAAGTTTCAAGTAAATATATGATCCCAAAATACACAAGTTCTGAAAATATTGTCATAATAATATTTTTTCTGAAATTTGTCCCATTCCTCCCCTATAACAAGAGGGATGAGGATCTTTTCATAGAAAAGGTTCTATGCGAGATTATTTGTATGGTAATTCGTAAGAACATATCGGTCCTTTTAACCTATCAGAAATTCACAATAAAAGCGGTCAGCTGGGTAGCTTAACTGTCTAATGCACTCTGCCGGAAATCGAGAGATCCGGGTTCGAATCCCGGTTCAGGCGAATGATTTTTTTATTTACAATGTGAAGTGTTCGCATGTAAGACGGATGCGTAGGTAACAAAATTGGTCGGTCAACGACGTGAAAAAAACCAACACAGTTGCAATGCAACATATAGTAGACAGTATTGGAAATTTGCGATGTCCTTACAGCAGACTTAAAATCACTTATATTATCTGTAAGGCAAATTAAAAGATGGAAACTAGTGCAACAGATTGATTTGAATTCTAATTGCTGAATCAACGAAATTCATATTTTCTACCCACAATAAGGACATGCCAAGCATTTTTGCCAAAGGCAAATGCCACCTCTGAGTGTATCACTCACATCTTGGACAACATTTTATTTCATATCGCTTATGTAAAAAGTAAAAAAATATACGAACGACATACCCCTCCATTTTCATACTTCAGGGTTGGGGGGGCTATATCGCCACAGATCCATCCGAAAATCACAACAACAGCAAGTAGAGTCCTTTTATATAATAGATTATATTATTGTCATTCAACCACATAACAAGTGAGCCCAATTGGCACTGTGTGTTTCAATCTCCAATGTTATCATGGGTGAAAACCAACAAGTTCAAATTAATTGACTCATTTTCACCTTTTTGTTTAAAATTATGACAGGTGCTTAGAACTTGAGAAACTAAAAGCATCGAGGAAAAATAAAAAATACGGGCTTTTTCGAAACAAGATCACGTAAGGAACTGATATGGAAAAAAATGATTGATTAGGTGAAGAAAATAGCGGGCGAAGGTGGGCGAAGGTTAGGCGTAATTAGGCTGTTGCTATGCTAATAAATTACACCCGTAAATAAACGAAGTAACTGGAATATCCTAGACCTAGTTAAGATTTTTGTATTGCAGAAGGATGAATGATTGTCGATCTTATTTGCTAATATTTAAGATCATTCCGTTCATTATGATGCATATCCGTTCATATCAATTTGGGAATTCTCAAAAACTTTGTAAAATAATCTTTCTCGTCTATTCTTAACAGTTGCAAGTTCTTATTACGAACACTTCACGAAAGGAGCAAAAACGTTTACACTAGGTAATAGCTAGCAGGAGAACTGGTAAAATTTGTTAAAATGAAAACATGATAATCTTAATTGGTTTTTAACATTTTATTACCATAAATTTTCCCCACAATTCTGAAAATTCAGATAATCCGCTGAGTTTACCTGAATAAAATTTTCACCAAAGTAGTAAATGACGGCACAAACATTCTTTGGAGAAAATGAAATTAATCAAAACACTCAAGAATAAGTAACACAATAGGTACCGAAAGCTGCGATTTTCTCGAGCCTATGCGCAAGAAATCAATTTCTGCCATCCTCCCACAGCAGTCGTCAACCCATGAAGAATAACACCAATTATAAACTTATCACTAATTTAACATGCTCTCAAATCTTTTCCAACACTCGGTAATCCGTAAGCCGTAGCGTTAACCGCAAATGCCACTAAACAATAATGGCTACTCCAATCGGTCCAAATCACAGATCCTCAAGGTCGCCGTGGTCACTTTAACTCTTGACTTTCGTAGCCTCGGATTTCTTATTTTGTTCAGTATTTTGAAGCTTGGTAACAATCTTCCTTGAATGTCCACTGGGATCGAAATGGTTTGTGTGCTCACTAGCTTCCTTCTTCGTCCTCTGCTTTCCGCTATGGCCTGAGTAAATGTGCTTGTCGTATTCGAAATTGTAGTGCTCATACTCGTCAAAATGATTCTCCGACATGTTGAATGAAAACACTTTCAAGTACAAACAAAATAAAGTAGTCGTTTGACAGAAGAGAGATATGTCTAGACACTTCTTAAGCCTTTGCTCTCCCCTCAAGGAATAAACTCGTTGCGGAACTGCGGCGATTTTAGTATTCCCGAGGACAGCTGCGCAGAAGTCTCGGCTTTCCCTTTTCACGCATGTAGGGGAGCGAGCGAGGGGAACGAAGGAGACCAGCAGATGCGGCGTGATGCGATAACCCGTTGTTTGAGGACATATAGAGGAAAGCACAAATTGTATTACAAATATAGACAAAAACAAATATATCAATAATGAGTAGAAACAAAGATAACATATAATTACGAATATTATAGAGAAAATGTCACGAAAATCGTGTCCCACAAAAAACTCACGATGTACGTGCGAAACGCATTCGTGTCACAAAGAGAACATAATCATGTAACCATGACAATGCATTTGATAAAAAAATGTACGGAGGAGATAGGGAAAATAAATGTATCACAAAATACAAAGCACGTATATGCAAATTATATTATATAAATTAAGCGTGTCTGGATTCACAAATTTGGGGGGCACTACAGCCCCATTAAAATATTTTGGGGGGGACATGTCCCCTCCGTCAGACAAATAACAAGGTTTTTCTCTAATTTTTTGTATTATAATCGTTGATTTAGCATGGTTGTTTACCAAATTGATTTATTAATTGGTTGATAGTATGCATAACAAAATATAACATGTATTGAGGCAAGTATCTACAGAAATAAGAAAGAATTACATTCAGAGTTCATTACAAAAAAATCCATGTGAAATTTAGATGTTCGTTGGTTTTATTTATCACTCTTTCGTTTTTTTCCATGGCAGACGATTATAACGAAGGAAAGATTTTGCGTAGGGTTCCGGATCAAACTGAACCACCGGATTCCGATTTAGAGCAATCGCCATAAAATCTACTTCATGTTTGACCGTTAAAACTTCTTTTACTTCAGCGATAGAATTAACTACGCTGAAAGTCCTATCAGCTTCAAGTATGCTGATTGCAATGGATCCGAGAATATTTCTTGCCTTTGTAATTGAATCCAGAATTTTAATTGATTTTGAAACTTAACTGTCATCCGCCAAGTCCCTGAAATCGTTATTTTTAATTTCATGTTTTATAAGAAAACTTTAATCAGATTCTCTTTTCTCCTTTCCTGGGATACAAATATCTTCTATTTGCTACGTTTTGGGGTATCATATGTTCAAAATTTCAATTAATTTTTTATCAATGATTTCATCGTTGTCCTCAGATTTTAATTTTCAGGTACCATTAAAATTCCATTTTCCTGTTTGCAAAATCCTATTTTTACGTTTTAGGTCCTAAATAAAATCCTGCGTTAGGATTTCTTGGAACCCTAGAGTCATAACACACTCGATACATTGAACACGTTCTTATTCGTATATTGTTCTTGTAATAAATATCCTCTATTTTTTTTGCCAATTCTTGACAATAAGTGCCATTATTCTGGGTGTTGTCAGTTTAGTATGACGTGCGCAACCATATTTATCGAGTCATTTTAATCTTTCTGAACCACCACCACCTGAGAAGAGAAAAACTTCAAAGTACTCCGGAAATCAATTTTTACTACCTACGTAAATAATATGAAGCTCGACGTAAAGAAATAAAGTCATGAGCTTAGATTAAAATTTTCTGGTTATTTTTAGTGGTGGTGGGTACTTACGGCACGGCGTGTGGTTCACCTTTTGCTGCTTGGTAAAAGAACCAAATCAACGTCACCATCATGACTTATACTTTATGATTTATACTTCTGGATGGCAATTTTTTTCATCCTACAATGAGCATAAATATCCCTCTCAGCCTGTGTAAAAATTCTCTTTCTCCGCCTCACAGATGTGTGGACGACGTTTCCAATAGCCTACCTTGCAACGTTACCAAAACTAATGGCACCTGCGTCAAGACGATTGGCTCGAGGAACCTCTACATTTTCCTGGTTAATTCACTTATTCAAATTTCAACTGACGTTGGGTATCCTCAATTCTCTAAAAACAGACTTTTAAAAAAACTAGTAAAACATAGTTTTTCTTTATATTTCTTCGCCTTCAATTTTTTTGCTTTATCCGGGAGTTTGTGTACCTTGGGTAAGGAAACTAGGTACCAATACCCAGGGAAAGAATCCAAAGCTACGGTGTGGACCCAGGGCTAGAATCACCCTTTTGGCATTACGGTTTTGGTCCCCTGGTTTAATCTAAATTTCTAGAAAGAATCCTAGTTGCTCTTTTTCCCATAAGACTAATATTTAAAAATATCGAACTTAACTTGGCTGTAAATCTGTGATCTTTCCCGCTAATTACTTTCTGCGTTTTTCGATAGCGGTACATTCCGAATGCGTTTGAAGATTAATGACATCTCTTGAAGTAAAATTTGAAAATTTGCTGCAAAGCGTGCATACTTTCTGAGGGCGTCTGCTAGCGCTGTCGAAATCCGGGTGGCTGAGCTTTAAAATACCATGGTTTCATCCAATGTGGTTTTCCGATATCTGGAGATCCTTCAACCCAGATTTTCCATCCCAGTTTCGCCCTTCCTTATATCTACAGGTTATATGGTATTAAGTTACACAAACCTTATCGATTGTCAATTCTCTCAGTTAAAGCTAAGCATAAGTTTGTTAACAACTTTTTCTTAATGGTCCCTAAATTAGATTCACTAATTCATAACTTGTTACAGTTTTTTAACACTAGGATATATCCTAGTGTTATATAAGTCACATATAGTTAGTAGTAGTTAAAGATATATAAGTCACAAATTTGCACAAACCTTACTGAAAGTATACTCACTCATCTATAGCCAAGTTGAAACACTAGATCCTTAGCATTTGAATTTTTAAGTTCTATCATTTGTAAAAGTTCCTTTCAAGGATTTTCAATGAAAACCTTTAATGGTCAATTTATCTAATGAAACACGCAACAGTAGTCGCCCCGCTTATTGACTTCAAAAAAAGCGTTCTACTTGATCGACCGACAGTCGCTCTTTAACGTTTTGGGAGAATTTGGCATAGTTTGAAAGACGAGGCCAATTTTCAACCAAATACTAACGGAAACTGTCACCAAGTGAAATTACATCGGGTAATTTGAGAGCCATTTAAGAGCAAGACAGGAGGTAGACAGGGCGACGGTCAGTCACCGATATTGTTCAATATTGTCCTAGAAAAAATGAGAATGTGGAGGAAAGCCATAAAAGAAGAAGCAATAGAAGAAATCCATTTGGTGGAATGCTTAGCATTCACTGATGATTTGGTATTGCTAGTAGACGATAAAGAATTCACCCTCTTTCGCAAGAAATTCTCGCAGTTGTGAGTGCTTCCCCCAAGGGTATATTTCTTATTCAATAGATTCGTGCATTGCAATATTTCTTACTCATGGTTTATTCTTTCCATCGAAATCTCCCTTCGCGAAATTGTGTTATTAGAGCCTTGGGAATAATGATTTTCATGCGGCGAAATCATTATCGAATTATTAATTCAGTCTCACCCAGCAGAATAAAGTCTGACTCCCAAAGTTCCACCTAAGCACCAAATTTCGACTAAATTGATACACTACCATTAATTTCAACAGATCCCACGGTGAAAATCCTAATAAGTGCCGTGGGGGCATTTTATTTGTGCCATTTTCATCGATGTGAGTTTCCTTTCCAATAGATTGTCACTCATCATTGATTGGGTCGTCCGTCCGTAGTCGCTCCATCTTTTGCAATTTTATTATAGCATGGAATGGATTATAGAGACGTCATTGGAAGTTCCATGAAGTACATTCTATACTCAATTGGTCACTAACGTCTTCCATCCCTCTTCCCAGTCTCGCCCCCATCTTTTCCGGCCCTTGAGAATGCCCAAAAAAACGTACACACGGTTGCGAGAGGAGGACGGGTGGAAATTCGAGTGGAAACCAGCGAACGCGGAACCGGGGGGTTTGGTGAAACCCGTCGAGTTTTAAATACCCGCGTTTTTTTTACAAGTATCGTAACTTAAAAACCAGGGAATCGAACCGATTCGGATCTGAACGGGAGCGGAATTTGGGTTTTGCGGAGTGCGCGGTTAGTAGGTAGGTACCGGGTTGGGTATTTCGGGACCTTCCATTATCACAAAATGCTCTAGCGGCCGCATTAAATCCCCCTTCCTTGAAACTACGCCATGCGGAACTCATTGGAGTAGTCGATGGTCACCGTCGATGCGCTCGCACGTGCGACTGCACAATGAGCGAGCGCCATTTCGGGGGGGAGGGTGGGGGTGGGGGGTGACCGACACGCACCGCTGCAATCACGAACACACCACCACATTCATCCACCATCGGAGAATTTTGAGCGCCGAAATAGATTTGAGTATCGCATTACCGCTGATCGTATCCCCTTCGCCCTTGCAACAAAAGAAAAGGTGCAAGAACCCTTTCCGAGAGCATTTTATATTTAATTAATAATTACCTCGAACCGCGGTCTAGACACGGCGCCCCATGCCACGTGATCAATGGGACATATTTCTTGTATTACTCTTATTTCGTAAGTGGTCGGGATCATGTCAACTAATAATAATCTATGTTTAAGAAACTTACATTTTAAGAATATCGGAAAAGTAATCAGATTAGAATTTGAAGTAATGACGTTGAAAAATAAATATTATTGCATAAAATGTTTTAAAGTCAGCAATGACATTCATAACATCTGAAAAGACATCACACCTGCTATCGTGCGTACTAATTTCGCAATTACACGGGTAGAATTCTGAGTAGGAACTCGTTAATATTTCGACTTATCGAATGATTATATCCGGTGTTTTCAGCGTGTAAATACTTCTTATTCATTTTACGTTCGGTAATATTTATGATATTATAACTAAGCCAATGAGTGATACAAATTAATTAATGAAAAATACTTTTAAATTTCATAATTCTCTTCCTTCAAATTCTGCGTCCATCGAATATGAGACTCAATGTCCAACGTCTTTTTCGCGTATAAACAAGGTATCCGAGACAAATGCACACACATGAACCTCGTGTATTTTGTTTAGTCAAAAAAAACGAAAAAGAAAGGATTAGTCGTCACATACGTAAAAACCAAATCTACCTAATTACGCGAGCCCGTTTCATTTTTCCTAAATAATCACGTCAACGTCTCGGATGGGATCGTTTCGCTTTCTATATTTCTGCCTTTCAAGGCTGCAGACCTGCTACGGTCATCGTACCAACGAATACTCGAATCCGTGATTCGTCATCGATTTTGCTGCTAACGCGCCACAGTGCGTCAACAAACATTTTCTTTTACTCAGAACCCGGAAACTTAAACTTCGCGTTGTAAAAAATCGGAAAAAGCAAAGTTCCTCGAAAACCAAGGAACTGGAGGTGCTTCTCGTGCGGGCGCACTTCTGCACTGTTGCGCAATTCGATATGGCTGCTGTGCGTGATGCGATGCGATACTGGACGAGCTCCGTGGATACACTTAATGTGTTTCAAACACATTTCAAATTTAGTTCGACAAAAATACGGGGGTAGATATGTCTCCGTCTATACGATCGCATATACGCACACACCTTAGAGAAAGTGTATGCCATGCATGTCGTCATTCTCAAAGGTGTAGAGCGATTTTTCTATATCAGAAAATGACTTGCAAAACTTTGCGATCCACTTAGTAAATTTATTTGTTCAACTAGTTTCGCTGTACTGTAGCATCTTCAGGAGAGTACTCTCCTGAATATGCTACAGTGCAGCGAAACTGGTTGAATAAATACATTTACTAAGTGGATCGCAAAGTTTTGCAAGTCATTTTCTGGTATAGAAAAATGGAAATCCACAAAGTCTCGGCCTCTACCATCTCGGACGTTGACCTTTCGCCAGAGGACCTGAATTAATCCAGGGATCCCGGAGGGAAATGATTTTTCAGCACCGGGATTCATTTTCAAGTTACGAAAATGTTTCTGGGCGAGAAGATTTTAAAACGGGTAGCCGGTCCTCCACCCCCCCGCGACACTCACCTGCCCACGTCCGAGCAGGGCCTTCCGTCGGAGCACACGGCGGCCCTGGAGAACACCCTCTCGACGGAGGGCGAGGGCGGCAGGGGCAGCTCCGGGTCGGGCGGCACGAGAGGGCGCCCGTCCTCGGGCGACGAACCGCCGAGCCACAGGCAGCAGACGATGGTGAGCAGCAGAGCGCCCCCGGCGGCCAGCACCATCAGCGGCAGGGCCAACCTTTTCCTCCCCCCCCACCTGCGAAAGCGGCAAGCACACACCTCGTCATCTCCCCCCCACGTTGTGCCCTCCGCCGAGGGGGGTAACCACTGCAAGGCGTTTTCTTTTGTCAACCTTGTATGGTTTTGTTCGGCGCAAAAGTGGACACAAAAATTCATCACCCACGGGACGAAACTGGATTCTATTTTACTTTCACTAATTTACGGTTTGAATAATTCAGGGCTATGAGTGTACAAATGTTTAACCTTTTTCAATTTCATGGATAGTAAGCAGAACAGGGTGTCTAGCGACTGAGAGAAGTCGGGGAAATCGACGGGGGAATGCGCGTCGCGGGCAGCGTGTCCTTGGGATGTCGAGCAACTGTCTCAAGATAGTGTTCCCCACTGTGGGAACAACGAGCAATGATGTCTCTCGAGGGAAAATCGTCTTTCGCGGCTTCTTATAGGTACGTTGGTGTGCGGCGATCCTGAAACTCATGTTTTTGTCATTGGAAAACTTTTAATGAGGTGTGCTGCGGAGAATCGAAAGTCGTAGTTTTTTTTTAAACGCCTCCTACACCTACATCTTAACCTGAAAACCGCCGCTAGGGCGTGTGGCAGGGAGCGTTAGGTCATCAGTCTTTAATGACATTGAGTAATACTGCCAATTCACGTCTTTTCACATTCGTTAAGTTCATATTGTCGTACGTGTTTCCTACGGTTGCGCTCACGAATTGTGAGAAGGAAAAAGGATTCCATGCATCTATCTGTTCGGCTGTCAATCTTTCTCAACTTCCCGTCGTGGTTTTGCCTTCCAATGTAATGCGGAGGTAATATGATTCCTGCTATTTCAGCGTTAAACTCGAATGTTTTGTATCTCTCTAACAGTTTAAGTCGTGCGTGCAATCTTCGTGCTTCCAGTGGGTCATAAACGAGGCTATCCAAAAACAATGTGAAACCCTCGCCTTAGTGTGCATTACGATAATTGTATTCGAAAACCCCGTAGTTCCATCGTATTGACTTCGGCAGAGGCACATGCTGAAGGAAGTGGGAGAGTTTCTTTCATAGTATCATTTAAAAAAGGGGTAATCGCAGATTAGGTATCTTTGGAAGCAGTTCAAAGATCCTTCTGGAAGATTAGTGTAACATGTTAGTTTACTATTTCCTTCCGAATCGTTCTAATGACTTTAGAGTGAGGAATAAAATTGTCTGGAAATACTACAAAATGGACATTATCAATCAACAATGATACTGCCATATGTTACACCCAGATTTTGCTAATATTACGACGCACGAGTGAGCCTTGCAGAACAATAGTATTTACTCGTACGTTCGTTCCATGATGACTTGTATTCTACGACCCCTCGGCGATTTGCAAATGGGTGAGTGAAAATTACTCGCTCACACTAGAACCCCGTCGGCGTCTGGTTCTCTCATCCAATGGTCATCCGCGTACAAATTGGAAAATGTACAAAAAAAGAAGCATCCATCTGCACTCGGGATTACAATATTCTCCGATCGGCCGACTTCCCCGCCGTCACCGCGATATTTCTCCGCGGCAAAAGGGTTGCGTAAATGACGTAGCTGAGTAATATTTTTCAAGTCCCCGATGAAAACATGGGTTTCGTAAATTATTCCAATACGAAAATGAGTACCGATGCGAGTTTTGGTAATCAGCTACGACAGCTTGAACAACTCGAAAACCAGCTATAACCATTACCAGGACCAGAAAGCGGAAACGGTTTTTAACAATACGACAAGTCTTTCTCCGACTCAGGATATTTTTTCTCTCTTTTGACAGAGTTGACTCGTTGTTGCGTGGTAGCCGTGGGAAGTCATTTTCAAGAGGGAAGGAGTGATCCCCTCTGCCACCGCGGAGCAATAGCCTCGGGATAACGACTACTCATTCATCTCCGGAGGATGAGTCCTGCTGGAGAGTCCTCATCTGCCGCGGTCTCGACTTCCGCCTGCGCCCCCCACTGTCCCCCGAGTGATCCCCCATCGAGTGGGTCGACCCTTATCAGCTGAGATCACTCCGGCCCAGGGAGGGGGAAGACGTGGTTTGCGGGGGTGTGGCCCTTACACTGTGTGTTTTAGGGCGATGGGAGGTTTATATTGTGCGGTCGAGTGGTGGTGTAATTTTTTGAGAGGAGGCGTGGTGTCTTACTATCGGAGCACACCTAGCTTATTGTAGTACATTTTTTTCTCTTAGAATTAAGGAGAGAATTTGAACTCTTGGTGCGGGAAATGGAATGTGCTCAAGAGGTACTGGGGGAAAAGGTTCAAGTTTCGGAGAAACGAATTATAAGCTTGCGTTGAAGGAACATGACTGCGAGTATGAAGTTTTTGAAGTGCTCATGGAAGTGTTGGTTGGATGAGAAGAGGCGGTTCAAGCGAGGGTGGGTGGGGGTGCACTGCTCAAGAAGCGGTATTCTGAGCTTTGGATTGCGAGGACCTAAAAGATTTGAATCCGAGAATTAATTAATGCAGTTGAAGAGTAAGGAGGGAGTAGCAGAGCAGAATTAGAGAATCAGGTAACTGTGATACGCGATCGAGGAGATCAATCAATTACACTAAGTTCTTATGCGATCTCGTGTCGGAGTGCCCAGATCATGGGAAGTGCCACAGCTCGGTGATATTTGAAGAGGTTGGAGGAGGAATTGAATGAGGGGAACAGATTCTGGAGATGGGGATAGGTGCTACTAGATTCTCGAATCGAAATTGTTAATCTCCCTATGGTCACCGAGAACAGTGTTAATAGTATCCTAAAAAGCATGCTGCTCCTCACGGGGAAGTTTTTGACTCTACCTTGTGAAATCGAAGAATATATAACTCCTACTCTACAAGAAAAAATGAGGGAAGTAATTGTTCCTTGTATGAAAAACTCTTTGAAATATACAGGCTACCAAAAGAAATATTATATCGGTAAAGAC
Organism: Calopteryx splendens; assembly: GCA_002093875.1. NCBI lineage: Eukaryota > Metazoa > Arthropoda > Insecta > Odonata > Calopterygidae > Calopteryx > Calopteryx splendens. Next base: position 116,220 of record LYUA01001608.1, read on the forward strand.
TCCGAATACTTTCCCATGTCTTTTCCTTCCTTCAGCATTTTAAGCTCACAACTAGCTCATATAGAACAAGGAATTGCTTCCGCTGATATAGGAAGAGGGGCTCTAGTAAAAATGAGGTATCACAATTTTAAATTTTTGTCACAAACACCTAGTTGGGAACAAATATATTTGATGAAAATAAAGAAAAAAAACTAGCAAAATATATACAAAAACAAAATAAATACAACAAGTCAACAGCAAAAATGGAAAAAATAATAAAGATGGAAAACGGAAAGTAAAAAATAAAGCCAGTGGCCTTTTAAGATCAATGTTGTTTTTCCGTCATGTTGACGCTTAGTGTTTGTCTTATTATGTTCGCCCCTAGTTTTAGTTTAGTTTTTCGTATTTAGCCATATGACTTATTTCGGGCATCCGTTAGCCCT